>CABHPH010153702.1:0-29579 GCA_902168325.1 Peromyscus nudipes
ATCACACAGGAGAAAGGGGCAGAGAAAGGGAGTCTCGTGTTTGGAACTGTTTCTCTGGCTTCAGCTCCTTCCTGTCCTTTCGCTCCCCATCAGTGATTTCTGACTTGGAAGTGCTAGTCCAGAAAAGACACTGCCGGTTTCCTCTGCACTTCTGTTTCCTTGCCCATGCAAATCTTCAAAAAGAAACACAGAACCTGAACAGCATCTCAAATACATAGGCACTTCCTACATAATATGATAGAGAGGGGGATAGTTCTTGTTCACAAGAGATGTGGGCAGTGGTTTATTTTCCGAGGAAAGAAAGGCATCAAGGGTTTCCCAAATAGAACTCAAAGCTGCGTTTTTGATAGCAGCCTCCTGGAAATCTACTCTCTTGAGATGGCTGGCTCTGCACTCAAAAAGAACATTATTTCATTCTGATAGGCTAAGTCAACAATAATCTTTTATGTGAGAACAAGCCAACAGTTTGCCCAGAAGTTTAGGGGATGATCCTTGTCTATAGGTCTACTCTGACAGTGCACTAAAGTGGAGTTGCGTCCACCATCATGAAAACACTTTGACAAGAGTTGGTTCAAGTCTCACATTTCCAGGGTGTCCTCAGCAAGCCCTGCTCTAGGTCAGCTCTGTACAGGAGAGTTCATAAAGTATCAGTCTGATAGGAAGTAGGAGATGGGGCCCACCCTCCTGGCCAGAGAGGAGAGGTGTATTTGCAAATAGAGGAGAGAGTGGAACAAAACACACAAGACTTCAGCACACTTGACTCCTTCTCACCCGTCCCTCCAGACGAGCCTGGCCCTGTGTAGAGAAGGCGTTGCTGGTAAGCTAGTATCCGCAAACCAAATTAAGGTAAACTCCAGGGGAGCCCAGCTCAGCTGATCCTACACCAGAGAAGGAGTAGAAGCCAAAAGTGATGCCCATCAGCCAGCAGGGAGAAAAACTGCCTGTGACAGAGACGCCAGAAGGTTTAAGCAAAGACAGCGGTTCAAAGGGAGTGTTTCTGGGAATTCACTGTGCATCAGTGTGCCGGCTACATTTCAAGCATTACCTCTTTATTGCTATTGTATCGGTGATTCCAATTGCAGCAGAATTATGGAGCAGCCATGGAGGTGGTAAAGAATGGTGTCTTGTAAAACATACTCAATGCTGGGCAAAGTCTTCTTTGTTGGCAGTGATTCACAGAAGACAGCCCAAGGAAAATGACAAAAGAATGCCTGAACTCCACCAAGGAACCCTGCTTTGCCATAGTCTAGTGAGATTTGCACTCGCCCCCTTAAGATAAGGAGAGAGCTGATGCCTGAGGCCTCCTAGAGGCTCCAGGTAGCAAGTTGTAGGGGAAGCAGCCACCTTAGATCTGTACCCAACCATTGAGTCTCACTCTACCACTGGCCTCTTCTATGTGTTTGTGTGTGTGTGTGTGTGTATGTGTGTGTGTGTATAATTTTTATTACTAGAAAAAAATATTTTCTTTCCTTTTACATACCAACCCTTGTTCTCTCTCCTTCCTCTTCTCCCGCTTCCCCCACCTACCCCCACCCCACCCCCCATTTATTCAGATGATTACTAATGTTTGCCAACTTCAAGTTACAGAGGATGAAGGCTAACACTATATCCCCTGGTGTGGAGCAGCCCAGGGATTCTTTCGGACTTAACCTTGAGTTCAGGTGCATGAGCACCACCTTCAAAAGACACTGGGGAGCCTCTGGATGGTCCACTCTCTCACTGCAGGGCCCTCTGTGTTTCAGGGTATGAACTACCTGGAAGATCGGCGCTTGGTGCACCGTGACTTGGCAGCTAGGAATGTGCTGGTGAAGACACCACAGCATGTCAAGATCACAGATTTTGGGCTGGCCAAACTGCTTGGTGCCGAAGAGAAAGAATACCATGCAGAGGGAGGCAAAGTAAGGACCTAAGAGTAGATCAGGAAGCATCTTCCTGGCAACCAGACCCATCCCCCTACCTGTCAGCTGTGGGCAGCATTTGCCAAACATTCTGAGTGAGGTCACAGGAGCTGCCACCATGACCTGCGATCTAGTCAGGGTCATCTCCTACTTTGTAAATGGAGTTTGGTGGGAGAGGTAGTGAAGAGGGAGACTGCCTCCCACCCCCCACCCCTGAGGCTAAAGAGAGCAAGCTCCCAACTCCAGGTGACATTAGCAACTGTTGAGTTCAACTCCCTCCTCCAGGAGGAAGACACCCTTCAAAAGACCAGCTGGGAAATATCACAGCTAATTTAGTAATACCCTCTCTTGAGACTCATATTGAATAAGCTGTGTTGTTCTGGGAGTTCCGGTGAGTCCATGTGACTCACGCTGGGGACTGGTAGTGAGGGGGCTGGCTATCTTCCCTCTTTATTGTTTTTAGTTCCTTCAAGGCCTTGTCACAGCAGTGAGGGGTGCACAGCCCTGCCAGAACCCCCAGTTGACCCCCAGCCATCCCCAGCTACAGCCCTCGTATCATGCTGACAGCATGGCCCTAAATAGCACTGTCAACCCCGTGAAGTTGGTTATTGAAAACATAACCCAAAGTCTGGGAGCTAGGGCTGCAGGGAAATACCACAGCCTTAGTTCGTCAAAATAGTCCATCGCCCAAAAGGCTCTCAGCTACAGCTTTCATGAAGTGGCTCTGGGACCATCTGTTCTCTGGGATATTTAAAAACCCCTACTGAGAGGAAGACCCAAAGCCTGGCAGGGAGGTCACTGGCTTTCCACATTAGTCATTTGTAATTATACCTAGAGCGACTAGATTTTTCAGCTGTAAGCTAATAGTCTTCTTGCTGCTTTATTTCCCATCGTCCCAAGGTACCTATCAAATGGATGGCTTTGGAATCAATTTTACACCGAATTTATACACACCAAAGTGATGTCTGGAGCTATGGTGAGTCAAAACTCTGAAGCTAATGAAATTGTACTAGGGCTAAGCTGGTTCTTATTATTTGTTAATTGACATTATGTGCTCTGACATGCAAGTGTTACCTTTCAAGACAGTGAGCATTAATAACGGAGTTGCTGTGTCTGTCTACTGTACTAAGAGAATCTGACAAAGGAAATGAAGCCTAACTACCACACCAAGTTTCATTAGAGACAGCCATGAACTCAGGCTGCAGGGGAGGTCGTAGGGGGAAGAGGGCCAGAATGTGGGCTAAGCCTCTGCCTACAGAAGTCAAACAGACGTAAGCTCTTGCTTTGAACTTGAAGGGAACCAAAGAAAGACAACAAATGAGGTTTCATGGGGGAAGCATTTCTGATAGAGAAACGATGTTTTCTCATGAAACGGCCAAGATGGTTGTTTCTTCTGGTACTTGATTTAATATCTCTGTGTCAAAGAGAGTAGCTTGATAAGGGGGAACCATGAGGATAACTGTAGGAAGTAAATAAGAACAGGAAAACAGTTGCTGCTTGTTGCTCAAGAAAGAACCACCTCTCCAGGGCCCAGTTCTTCTCAACACAGCATAGCCGTGCACAGGACTATGCTTCCTGTGCACAGGGTGACCAGTCTTGCTAAGCCTGCCTTGCATGCTCTTCCCTTATCTTGAGCCTATTGTGGCCTCACCAGTAATGCCCTTGGTTGCTGTGTCTGGCACTTGGTCCTTGAATTTCTCCCAGCAGTTCATGGAAAGGTTGGAAAACACTGCCATTATGAAACACAGCTCTCGCCTCAAAGGGAACCAGCGGTAGTTTATTCTGACCCAGGCATGGGTGGTCATCACCAAGAAACACAAATTCAGGCTACTCTGAACATTTCCCATGAAAGCAGATATATCAGATTATCCTAGCTCTAGGACAAAGAACATTATATTTCAAATGCTTTGCAGTTTACAACCATATTCATGCAGTCCTTATGTCCACTACTGTGAGTGTAAGGCACTCAGGGCAGCTGGGTAAGTGGACGGACCTTGTTCTGTGGCAAACTCTTACTCCACAGTTGTCCTTATCTTAAGGTTATTACTGAACTATTCCACTTATCAGTCAGCAGCTATATGCCTCACATTAAGCTAAACATTTTATGTATGAGACTTTACTAGATCCTTGAAGCCATGCTACGAAACAGATGTTATTATCCTCCCTGATAGGCAAACCAAAGGTATCAGTAGTGAAACCAATGACTCAAGGCTATAGGAACATAAGTTTTTAAATACTTAGCAACAACAATGACCAAAGATTAGGTGGTGTATTGCCCATTAACTCATGAAGCAATAACTTTCCTTGCCCGCTTTGTCTGCTCAGGAGTCACTGTGTGGGAACTGATGACCTTTGGGTCCAAGCCTTATGATGGAATCCCTGCAAGTGAGATCTCATCCATCCTAGAGAAAGGAGAGCGCCTGCCACAGCCACCTATCTGCACCATCGATGTCTACATGATCATGGTCAAGTGTGAGTAACTGGGGTGACCATCCATACCCATGGAGATGGGTCTGGAAGGACTTAACTACTCTTAGCCAAATATCCAAGGCCTTAATTTCCCTAAAGGAAACATCATCAGTCTTTAAGGCAGGCACACAATTCCAGAAACGTCATAAACACCTCCTGCAAACATTCTTTAGGAATCACTTGCTTGACTCATCCTGACCTCATATTTTCCCATATTTGCAAGCAAATAAACTAAAGTCTTTCATAATCCATTATTCCAAAGTAGTCTATTCTCTGAGTTGCCCAATGACCTTACAAAGTTGCCTTACATTTTGAGACCTGTTGCCAGAGAGACTTAATGTTTTCAAAATGCCTAACAATGAGTAACCATGGGAATTTGGTAGAATCAACATTTCTGCTCCGTCTTAAAACTTTCAAACAGTGGGTTTACATGAGGTCTCCTGTAGTGTAGCAGTTAATCATTTTAACCCCAACAGGAGTGTGCATTTGGATCAGTGCTCTTATTCCACACAAATCACAAGTGTGCTCAGCTCTGAACATAACATTACACATGTGGTAGCCTTGGCATCAAAGCACAGCACAGGAATAGGGCAGAGCCACTGGCTCTCTCAGTTTGCTCTCTCTTGCGGTGATAAAACACTGACGGAAAGCAGCTTGGAGAGGAGTGTGTTCATTAGGCTTAACAGCCTACTGTCCATCGTCAAGGAAAGCCGGGGCAAGCGCTCAACTCAGGAACCCAGAAGTAGCTTCTGAAGCAGAGACCATGGAAGAATGCTACTTACTGACTTGCTCTCCCTGGTTCCCTCAGCCTGCTTTCTTACACCCCTGAAAACCACCAGCCTAGGGGTGGCACCACCTACCGTGGGCTGGACCCTCCCACATGACTCATTAATCAAGAAAAGGCCCGCGGACTTGCTGACAGGGCAATCTAATGGAGGCATTTCCTCAATTGAAGTTTCCTCTTCCCAGATGACTCTAGCTTATTTCAAGTTGACAAAAAACTAACCAGAGCACAGCGGGATTAATCTAAATAACAATGTATCTCTGAACTTTAGACCAGAAAGTTGATCTGTTCTCACTGCTTTGGTTTGGGCTGAGGAAGCTGAGGCCCAGAAAGTTACATGATATGTCTAAGGTCACATAGCAGTTTGGCCTAAAATAGTTTGACATTCCGTTGAAAAAAAAAATAAATGTGAATCCCCAAGAGGCACAATGATTTCAAGTCCACAGTTTATCCTCCCCATCACTGAATCTATATTTAGATCATTGTGCAATCCCATGCACCAACGTGGCTGTAATATCTTCACACAGAAGGTAATAGCTTTATGAGGCTCTAGGGTCAGTCCCCAGCACGGCAAAATAAATAAATAACAGGACATGGATGCAGCCTCGTCTTGTGTATGGATGGTAACTGATTGTAGAAGGCCATGATATTTCTCTGAATTTAATCTGGTTTCCAGTCTGGAAGGCTATGGAGTGGGGTCAATGACAGCGTGAGGGCACACTGAAGTCAGAGCAGTCCAGTAGTAGTAGTAGAGTAGCACTACTCTGTGGTCACTGAAGACCACAGTATAACAATGATGACTAAGGAAGAACAGGCATAAGAACATGAGAGTGTCTTATTGTTGCTCTGACTTAAAGGTATTGTGTAGGGCTGGGGATGAATGCACAAGTCCCTGGGTTCGATCCCCTAATGGCAACAATAACTTCTCAAGGACTTTGAGAACCAACCAGTGTCTGCTCTTGGGCCAAGTTTACAAAGTCGGCCCCAAAGATTCTATGTCTTCATCATTCATTTGCCTAGAAAGCTCACAGCATAAGTGCTCTAAGCGACACCCTCTTGACCATTTCTTGCAGGGCTCTAATTGCTCTACTTTTCTTCATTCTTTTCTCAGGCTGGATGATAGATGCCGATAGCCGCCCAAAGTTCCGGGAGTTGATTGTTGAATTCTCCAAAATGGCCCGAGACCCCCAGCGCTACCTTGTTATCCAGGTACCAGGCTACAGTTTGTACTTCCGTTGTCAAAATCCTTCCAATAGCTCCTGATACCACTGTGCTGGGTCAACACAACCTGTGGGACATTTTCTTGTTCATAAATCCTTTTGTGTATTGGAGCTGCCTCAGTTACAACACAATGATTCTGAACTACATGGGGATAAGCGGTGGGTTCCACCCAGCTCCAAAGTCACCGTGTCATTTGAGCAGTCCTACCTGGACCCAACCTGTTCCTCAGGTTCACATGTCAGTCATCTTACATTTTAGCTCATTAGAGCCCTGGCTTTGCTAAATAGAGACGCGAGACTTCACTGGCAACCTACATGGCTTCCATCCTTGTCTCTGCATTCATCCCTGTGCCACCTGGTACAACCAATCAGCCCTTTTCCTCATCTATTTCCAAAATAACAAAATCAAGATCATTTGACTTTGTGGATTTTAAGCTTCAGTAAAATAATATATGCAAAACACCTTGTATAACATTGTGTAGGGGACAGTAAATATGCCCATTGCTTCTTCTTCTCCTTCCTCTAAGCAGTTTTTCATATGCAGGCTGTCAGAACCAGATTTGTGTCTTTTATTACCTTGCAAAGCATCCACACGTTAGTATGCAAAGGGCCATGCATCTGAGAGCCACGGAGGTCACCGATAATTAAACCGACAGGCCTGCAGACACCTGTTGATAGAGACTCTCACTCTGTAGCCAGGAAGCAGAAGAGCAGCTCTGTTGCCCTTTCTGATGCTCTCAAAATCTCTGCCCCAGGGGGATGAAAGAATGCATTTGCCGAGCCCTACAGACTCCAATTTCTACCGAGCCCTGATGGATGAAGAAGACATGGAAGACGTGGTTGATGCTGACGAGTACCTCATCCCACAACAAGGCTTCTTCAGCAGCCCGTCCACATCTCGGACTCCCCTCTTGAGTTCTCTGGTATGCGCTCTCTCTCTCTCTCCCTCCCTCGACGCCCCCCCTCTCTCCCTCTCTCCCCTGATTTATATTGATTAATTGCCATTTTCTAGATTATACTTGGAGAAAAAGAAGTAAATTCTAACAAAATGGAACCTAGCATCATAATCAACAGTTATTTATTTTGTTGCCTAGTTTTCCTAAAGCTGTAATTCAAGACAAAAATCTTCTCTCAAAAAAAAATTGCTTCCATCCAAAACATTAAATACCTTGAAATATTTCTACTCTGTGAGACCTACCTCCTGCATCCGCTGGAAATGGGTGAGAATGTACCAGTGTACCATGAGCAACATTGCTTTCTTTTTTTTTTTTTTCCAGAGTGCAAACAGCAACAATTCCACTGTGGCTTGCATTAACAGAAATGGGGTATGTATGAACATGTTACAAACCAGCATCAAACAAGCTGGTTTTCAAGTCCTGTTACACAGGGAAAGTGCCCATCTCTGTCCACATCTGCTGATGTGCCTTGCTACACATTCTTTTCCACACCTTGGCTTCTTTGACTGAAATCCTAAGGCCAGTCAAAGTGATTACTTATCGCATGATCACGGGAAGTATAGTTCACAGGTAGACTGCATCAGCATCACCTAAAGCTGTTAGAAATGAAGATATTCAGGTCTCCAGCAGATCTATCAGCAGGATCTGTGGGATGCCACTAGTGCTGGCATGAGCCTTCCAAGTCACACAGAACATAATGAAGTGCAATGCAGAAGCCACCACACCACTAATTCAATTTCAAATAGCATAAAATAAAATATAAAATTCAACTCGTCACACATCCCGAGTGTTCAGTAGCCACATGGGGCATGGGACGGCCTTATTACACAACACAGATTAGAAGGCATCGCCATCCCTTCAGGACTGTTAGATGTACTGATCAAGACATTGTCTGTCTCTAACACAATGGAACAGGTATCACTTTGCAGCTTGTCAGAAATCTGCTTTCCCAGACTCCATCAAGTCTACTTTGTCTGTTTTTGTGACAGAGTCTATGTAGCCCAGCTGGCCTTGAACTCATGATCCTCATGTCTCAGCCTCTAGAGCTCTGAAATCAGAAGCACATGCCACCATACCCAGCTTGAATGTGCATTTTAATGAGACCACAGGTGGAGTTAATCTATAGCAAAGTCTCAGTAAACTTCACTGGACTAACCTTGCTGAATTCTCTCTCCAGCAGAGCTGTCGTCTCAAGGAAGACAGCTTCTTGCAGCGGTACAGCTCCGACCCCACTGGTGCCTTAAATGAGGACAGCATAGATGACACATTCCTCCCTGTGCCTGGTGAGTAGCTTGCTCAGGAAATAGTCATTGGCCTTGCTGTCTGCCCTCATTTCCTCTGGCACGAGTCGGTTGTTTCTTTCCAAGTCATCCAGAGGTGGAGACTGGCATATCTGTAGATATGGTGAAGGGAGTAAGAAGGAACAGGGGAAAGTGAGCATGCGTGAGGCCTGTGTCAAATGCAAGTTACAGCTGGGTTTTCTGCAGATTTGTTGGGTTGGAAGCAAGTAGCGAAAGTGTCCATGTATGTATTTATCTACATACAAAAGATGGATATATGTGTCTTTTCTCTCTTTCACACACACCCTACACATCTTCCATTAAATATGCAAAAACCACATGTGTCCATTACTTTGAGAAGAACACAAAATATCACAGTTTATTGGTAGTCTCCATAGTACTCCCAGAACTTCCTCGGCCTCTGATATCAGTTGTCTCACTGAAGAGGTTTGCAGAGTTCCCATAAATTTCAGAGCCATGAAGTTCTGCTTTGGGAATCTTGGGATGAAGCTTTACTAATTCACATGTGCTTTCTTTTTCTTTTCAGAATATATAAACCAATCTGTCCCCAAAAGGCCAGCAGGCTCTGTGCAGAACCCTGTCTATCACAATCAGCCCCTGCATCCAGCTGCTGGCAGAGACCTGCATTATCAAAATCCCCATAGCAACGCAGTGGGCAACCCTGAGTATCTCAACACTGCCCAGCCTCCCTGTGTCAGCGGTGGCTTTGCCAGCACTGCCCTCTGGGTTCCAAAAGGCAGCCACCAAATGAGCCTGGACAACCCCGATTACCAACAGGACTTCTTTCCCCAGGAAGCCAAGCCAAACGGCATCTTTAAGGGTCCCACCGCTGAAAATGCAGAATACCTACGGGCAGCACCACCGAGCAGCGAGTTTATTGGAGCCTGACGCAGAGGGATGTCATACCAGCTATAAAATTTCCAGACTTTGCAGAAGCCCAGGACCAAGCCATGGCAGCACCTCCACTCCTGACAGCCATGCCTATCTTGTGCCAAACGTCAGGCCCTCAGACTGGTTTAAAACTGTAACTTTGATGGGCTTTGTCTTTGACCCAAGATGTGAGCGCCTCCCCTGACACACTTTGGGAAGTTGAAGGTACATTTTTTGATCTTCAAACTTGGAAACGTCTACAAAAAAAAAAAAAAAAAAGGCATCCATCAAGAATGTTGTCCATTGGAACAGAAGTTTACCTCATGGTGAGGTGCATGGGGAAAAAACACACGTGAGGAGATTTGCTGCATAGGGACCTGCATTGGGTTTTTATTTTCTTTACCGATTTGATTCGTAGGCTCTTCCAAGAAGGAAGAAGCTTGTTTGCGGTATGTATTACACAGAGTTGCCTGGGGCCAACTGTGATCAGACAGTTGGTTCCACCAGCTCTGCTTCAAGACACTTCTGTGGCAAGACAACTAAATACACTAAAAGCCCTGCATGCCCTGAGCAGGCCACGCATGTACAGTGTGAAACCATGGCTAGTACGATAGGATAAGCCACTCTGTTACTCACTGGGCGGGGCTGAGAGAAGAAGGATGAAGGGGTAGAATTTTCCCTCAGACTTACTTTTATATAACTATGTCCCTGGTACTCAAGCCACACTCGTTTACTTACCAGTGTTTTCTGACTCTTAGAATTCCTTGTATGTTTTCCGTTTCATTGTTTTGAGTTGTAATATGCTTTCCCGTCTTGATGTCATAAAGTCAGCAAAAAAAACCAGTATTATCAAAGAACAACCATGATGCCACATTTGAACCATCAGTGTTCTACCCAGAAGCCTTTAATCAAGATGGGATGAGAATGCAAAAGTTCAGAGGAATATAATCCAAAATTTTAGTCTCAGCATCGTGTCTGTTGAGGCATGTATCAGGAGACCACAAAAGTGATGCTGCTCTTCAAATCCACTTTGCCTTCACCCCCTCTACACCCCAAAATTAGCATAAACCACACGTGGAGAATAATCTTTTGTTCATTTTTATAAGCGTTTACTGGAGATATATTTTCCTCCCTGGTAAGCTGCCACCAAAATTTTCTTTCCCTTTGAGAAAAAAAATGACCTAGGCTACTATGTAATAAGTCACAGCCCGTGGTAAGCACCACATGCAGGTTCCCAGAGAAAGAATGTTGAGAATCGAGTGGAACTCAGGTGACGAGCATGCAACCTGAGTTTGGAAGGAACGACAATGCTTCCATGGATGCTTTTCAGAAGAAACTCATCCCCAAGTAACCCCACTGTCGTCGGCGCCCCCAGCTACTCAAGGTCTCAGCGCTTGTTCTTATTTTCCTCATCCTTGAAGCCCAATGAGTTAAGAGCTGTCTTTGGTAAAACAATATTTTAATGCTCCTGGTATCCATCCCTTCCCATGTATCAAGAGGTGGGCAGAAATGGACTTATAAACACTAACCACAAGGCAAAATAGTGAATGCCGAGTATGTTCTATCAGCCAGGCACCAAGAGCACAGAGCAGGGATGATCTAGAAAGTTCACAAAGGAGATAATATTGCCCATTATCCTCTGAAATTAAAAAGGTCCTAAACACCAGGGAATGGAAAGTATGTTTCCTTAGAGAATTCAACCAAGAGAGCAATGATGGAGAACTCTACTAGTCAGTCAGGTGCAAGGCTAAGTCATTCATCCTGCTGCTCCCTCAAGCCTGGTAATGAGGCTCGCAGCATCCTCTGAGTTTCCTAACTGTTGTCCACTCCTGGTGATGTCAGGCTGTCATCTACAAAAATAAGTAGTTAGAAAATTAAGCAACATTTCTAGAGATTTAAATTCCAAGCCATTGCCAGGAAACGCCGCATTGACCGTTTATCCACCGAGAACGCAGAGGAAACATTTAGGCAGGTGTTTGTTTTAAATTGGAATTCAAAATGACCCTGTCACTTGTCGGGGCAGGTGATTGGTGAGGGAAAGCCGTAGAAAGCCAGTCAAACTGTAGCAATGAAATCTTAGTATTTTTGTACTTTGAAACACTTTTCTTATAACAAAATAAAATAGCAAAAACTATTCAAACTCGCTTTTCTTCTTATTTAAATATCCTGCCTAAAGTTTAGTTGTTGTCAGGGTTGAGGTTTTGTTTGCCAATGTGTCCTCATTGTATCTATGCGGGAGACACGGGGCTGTGAGAGCTGCAAGACAGACCCTTTAAAGCAGTCGTTCTCAACCTGTGGGTCATGACCCCTCAGGGGGTTCAGAGGACCCTTCCACAGAGGTCACCTAAGATCGTCACCGGGAAAACACAGGTATTTACATTACAATTCAAAACAGTAGCAAAATTACAATTATAAGTAGCAACAAAAATAATTTTACGTTCGGGGGTCACCACAACATGAAGAACTATATTCAAGGTCGTTAGAAAGGTTGAGAACCACTGCTTTAAAGGGACCTTAACAGCCATTGGTGTAAAATAAAGTACAGAGAGGGGAGGCACCATGCTGGGTCCATCATTCTGCTACATCCCTGTCAGCCTATCACAGCTTTACTCTTCCGTTACATAACCAGACCCATATATTATCCTCCCAGGACATCCTCCTACTAATTGTCTCTCCGTCCAATCTTAGATGAACTTTTCCTATACCCTGGCCCCACCCAGGCTCTTGGGTAGTTCAGGGGAAAATAAATACATGGAACTAACACTTAAAATGGGCACAAACATTATACATATGATCTACAAGGAGCCCCTATCATGATACCCTATGAAAATTACTTTTTACCTCATGATGGGAAATGATAATCTCTTAAATCCTAGATTTTCTGTGAGTCCTGCTGCCATGAACTTTATAGACAGAAGGACTGTTGGGGGGGACCAAATTGCATTTCTAGCTAATGATAACACATTTTAGGCATTTGTTGACACTTTTGTGCCTTAGAATCCCATCCCATCCCCAAACTGTAGACATAAAAGAGCCTTGGACTGTATAAGCGCTAAAGGACTGGGTCTTGAGCTGTGCTACCATGAGACATTTTCAGCCAGTAGAGTTTCAGCTTGATTCTTCTTAAGCCCATGGACTTTTCAGAGTACCCCCAGGATATCCAATAAATACCAAAGTTTCAAGAACCACTGTTGCAGAAAAAAGTGAAGACTTGAGAAAAGGACCCTCAGCCCTCTCTAACGGCTGCCCACCTGCAGTCATTCATTTTGGTCCTCGAGTTGCACTTGTATAAGATAAAGCCGGTACATGATGCTCATGTACCTACTTCTACCCTCACTGCCAATGAGAATTCCCTGAAGAGAGAGCTTAGAAAGATTTCCCCAGACCTTACGGTCTAATCCAGTCAGAATCCCAGAGATGCACCCCGCCGTTGATTCTAAGAGAGCCTGGGTGAAGTCCTCATCTGCACCCTCTTTGTCATTTGTACAGGTGTGCCACTGTCTCTACCCTGCCCGAAGTCACAGCTGAATCAAAGCCTGGGTAGGGGAGAGACTCCCTGGCACATGGGACAGAAAATTGGCAGTCACCACTTTGTCTGTGACTTGGCCACAAATGTGGCCTTTCCAAAATCCAGCTCTCCCCTCCTATCTTTTTTTTTTCTTTTTTTCAATACAACCTTTATCCTGAAAATGGCAAATATCTAAATCTGAGCCTTGCTAAAGTTCCAGGACATCTTGCTAAAGTCCTGGAACATTTTGTGTTATCTAAGAAACAAGTCATAAAAACCAACAACCTCCTCCCACCCCCCACACTGAATGAGCTGTTCCCACTCAAGAAGCAGATGTTAAAATTTTGCTTAATCTCCACTTTCTTTTGATAAGCATGTATTTGTATTATCTCATAATGATCTGTTTACATTTCCTTGCTTGGGGGCTGTAAAACCTTAACTGAGCAGAAACCCTGCCTCCTTTTCCCAGCCACACCTGCCATTCCAGAGACAAACATCTTGGTACTGTTAAAGCCACATTTAAAAGACAGAATTTGTAAATGTAAATGTATTTTTGTAAGTAACTTTTCTTCAGTATTTTCTCTTTTTCTATGTAGCACTGAACTTTGTAAAGTATATTTTTTTTTTTTTAGGAAACTCATTTTTTAACTAAAAAAAACTGTATGCTTTAGAAAAACTGCAATAGAATCAAAATTTGAAATTGAAATCTTTGCTTAAAAATGGTTCAGCAGAGGTGAGGGGAGAAGTCTCTTTTCTCTTAGGTGAGTGTGCAACCTCATTGCTGAGCTAAGCTAGGAGGGTCATTGCCACAGTGAATGGGAGGAGGGTCCTTTCAGAATCCTTCCAGGCAGAAAAGATGGAAGGCACACAAATTTAGTGCTGTGCTGGTCTGAGCAGGAGCTGTGGATTCTGAGCCAATGTTCACACAGGAATTACTGCCTGCTCATCACTACTAGAAGAATTTAAATGTGTGTCATTCTCAGATCATCTGCTAACATGACTTTGTAAATGTAAGAGATTTGATAACACAACACTCTGTTGGTTTACATATACTGATACGACATTAACGCCAATTATTTTGATTTTATATTTACAAATGTCGTTCACTTACTACTATGTGCTAGACACGTCTGGAAAGCCATAATAATATGTATGCTGTTTGGGTTACTCAATATATTCTTGAAGTCTATCAAGGGCAAACATGGTCACTCTAGAGAAGACTTTGTCAGGCATGCAGCATAAAATTGCCTAGGTTGGTTTTAAAACTGTTGAAACCCAGCCATATCCAAGAGTAATCAAATATGAATTTCCATGGGGTAAAACCTGGGAATTTTTACTTTTTACAAAAGTCCTAGGTCCCTTCTAAAGTATAGACAAGGCTACAAATCACAAGCTCAGGGATTAGCCCTAGACTTGCAGGTGACTCTGCAGATGCAGATGATGTCCAGACCCAGAGACCCCTAAGCCTGCTTGTCAGCATCTTTCTGGGAGATGGGGTGGCGTGTCAGGAACCTAGGCAGGATTCCTGCGGCAGCTGTCCAGGCATTAGAGGGTAAAGTGGCTAGCCAATGGGAAAGAAGCAGAGGAAGTGTAGTACAGACACCCCACCACCATTTTTGTGCTGCCTAAGCAAATTCTATTCAGAATGGGTGGCAGTATTAGGCTGCTTATACATCCAACATCGTTGGCAACCCACCAACCTGCTGCAACCCGCTAACCTCCATTTCCCAAAATGAAAATCTTGACCTACTATTTTGACTGCAAAGGGCAAACTTTAAGACAATTAGCAAATACTTGGGTGGCCTTTATAGGAATAAAGCTCCAAGAACAGGAATTTTGCATTAAGAAACACACACACACACACACACACACTCACATGCACACGCACGCACACAAACACACTGAAGCAGCTAATCCAGACTTTTCTACCATGTACATATATGCACAGTGATCCTCTGAGGTCTAAGCCTGTCTTGCCTGAATTACCAACAAAATTGCTAAGTCATTACCCCCAACAACATCAGGAAAATGTAACAAAGGATTTAGGTTTGTATGTCTTCGATGCACTTTTTATTTGGAAAATGTAATTCTCCACTCTCTTGATTTGGGTACAAAGTATGGTTGCTATCCACTACAATGCCGTGGAAGTAAGACATCCCAGGATGCGATGACGGCTTCTAGAAGTGATTGACAGGACTGAGGCACACCAGACAGCAATCATTTCATGTCAGCTTCACTCACGCCATCGCTCTACAGCTTCTTCTACAGCGCATTTTAACTTTGTAAAGTTCTGCGACGATGAAAGCAGTATCTGTACGAATGCAAAGCAGGGTCTCTGACGTACTGTCGATTAGAACGTGTTGATTGTACACTAAGCATTGAAAACCCGGGTGTGTCTTCTTCATCGTTTGCTGTTCCTCAGAACTTAATAACTTTGTGTTCTCTCTTAACACTGCCGGGTTCGTTTCCATTATTATTCGTATCTGACTATAGACATTCGTTCCTGACTTTTTCCTGTTTTCAAATTTATTTTCACTTTATAACTTGCGGATTTTGTGGTGCTGTGTGGACCTCAAATAAGCTGTATCCCCACCCCAACTGAAAACTTTTTTAAAAAAAATTAATAAACCTTATTTTGAGAAAAGATTTAGAATCATAGCAAAATAGAAAAGAAAGTGCAGGCAACTCCCATGTCCCTCCTGTTGCCACACATACGCCTTCTCCATTATACCCACCCTTACTGTAATAGCTGAATAACTGTAGGAAAAAACCTACAAGCCACTTCAGAGACTTCCCTTGTACAACTGGACTCGTTTCCTAGATTCTGCTGCAGCTCTTCAGATACAGTGTGGTCCTTTCCAGACTTTCATATTCCTGCCAGACAGGTAGACATAACAAAAAAAAAAAAAAAGGAAAGGCATCCTACCGATGAAACGAATTGTGCCATGGAAGAGAACCACTTCCAGAAACGCAGACCCAAGGACTGAGCAACACTGAGGACCTAGGTTGGCAAGCACAGGGCATGAAGGGGAGGCTCACTCGTCAGCTGGCTGGGGAGAGCTGCAAAGTCAGTGACCCCGGCCCACTGAGTAGTCTCTAGGGCTTTAAGTTCTTGACTCTCCAGTAGGTTGACTCCAGAGAGTAAGCCAAGCACTTCATTCCACCACTTTCCCTCCAGCAGCTGTTCCCACACAATGCTCTACCTTGTTTCTTTTACACAGAAAGACTGAGCACAGGAAGCCGGGCTCTGGGGCTCCAACAGCCCTCCATCAGGACTGGCTTGGAATCATTTCCAGGAAAGCCACTGATTTATCTCTGTGTTTTTCGTTCTAGACACTATCAGTCATTTAAAAGTGTGGGGTTAGTCCATGGAGAATGAGGTCTCCAAGACAGTTAGGTCCATGTACAATAAGAAAATGAGGAGCTGCCCAGCCTTGGCTCTGGGCCTAGAATCCAATGTAGGGCTTTCCCACTCTCCCTGCTTCCTGACTTCCACCTACTGATTGGCTGTATCCCCATCCTCTGCATGTGGGCCTCTGGGAAAGAAAGCTCTGGAAGCCTCCAGAGCACACTTGAGTGTGTTAGAATCAAAGAGTTAAACGTCTCTACAGAGAAGAACAACTTACAGCAAACAATATAAAGGTAGGAATGTTCTAGGGCCCTAGACTTCTCTCTGCCCCTTAGGTGAAAGTCACGGCTACAATTCCAGGTGCACAACCTTAACCTCTGGTTAAATCTCTGGAACCACAATCTCCCTGCAGCCAAAGTGTAGGCAGGACTTCAGCCTAAAGAGAGTTGGCCTTTGGGGCAATAATCCCTTACCTTTAACTCTCTTTACAGGAGAAGATTCCCAATTATGAAAGTATAGGACAGAGGAACAGCTTGCCCTACAAGCTTTGCCCCTGTGTCCCCCATGATCAGGGCTTCATGATGTCCTCACCCCCTCCAGCCACCAAGGCCTTTCTGTCCCTTGCAAATAAGAACACTGAGGGACTTGGAGGGAAAAGCAGTGAAAATACATGAGTTCTTACCCCCAGTCTCACGGTGAATACAATAGATAGGACCCTGTGGACATCCATTTGTTAATTGTTATTGTGTGACCCTAGGGACCCTCCATCCTTCTGTTGCTCATCAATGACACTGAAAGGTCCTGGAGACACAAACCCTGTGTGGATAGCTGGGCCAAGCCTTGAGGTCCTGACACAGCTTCTGCCTTGTGTTCCCAACTCCAGATTGTTACACGAATCTTAAAGGGTCTTATTAATAAAAACAAACCTGGAGCCAGGTATTGAGGTGAATACTGGAAGATCAGAGAAGCAGAACAAGCCAGAGCCACCTCACCTTGCCAATTCCTCAGCTGATCCTGTTTCCTCAGACTGGAAGCCTCTGAGTCCTCATCCAGATGAATCTCAGCTGAACTGCTGCTCAAAAGCCTAAAAGCTTAACCAGCTCTAGCTCCTGGTTTTCACACCTTATATACCTTTCTGCTTTCTGCCATCACTTCCTGGGATTAAAGGCGTAAGTCACCATGCCTGGCTATTTCCAGTGTGGCTTTGAACTCAGAGATCCGGACGGATCTCTGCCTCAGGAATGCTAGGATTAAAGGTGTGTGTGTCACTATTTTCTGGCCTCTGTATCTAGTAGTGGCTTTTCTGTCCTCTGACCCCAGATAAATTAATTAGGGTGCACAATATTTTGGGGAACACAATATCACCACACCAGATCTCATCACCGGCTAGGTAGCTTAGATGCTAAGTCCTAAAAGAACCAGAAACATGGCTGTGATTCCAATTCCAGAAGTTCCCCCTGCTCATCCCAAACAAGAGGTATTCCTCATTTCAGACCCAGAACACTACATGAATATCTGCAGCCAGAGTAAAAGTGGAGTCTGCAGTGTCCAGATCTCATCTTTCAAGTACAGCTCAGTCAAAGCTGTACCTTGAGTCTAGAGGTCTGTATCCTACAGGCTTTAATAGGAATCCCCAGGTCCCAGCCACCAGTCATGACTCACACAGTATGGGTAGGTCCCAGGTGGTTGACTCCTTACTCCAGCTTCCCACTCCCAGGGAAGGATGCAGTTTACGGATGGGAGAGGTCTTGTAGAGAACAAAAAGATCCCCACTGCTTGGAACTGAAGGTGGTACAGCCCAAGGTGCCTGGTCACCAAATATAAAGTCTCCAGGGCAAAAGGCTCATTCAGTATTCTACACACACAGCCCCTTTACTGGAGCAGCGAGGCAGGAATGATCTAAGCGGCAGTATTGGCTGAGGAAGGAACAGCAGCATCCTTCTGCTTCTCCAAGACTGTACGAGCCCACTCCTTAACTGCTGCTTTTATTGTGATGGAGGCCATTGCCTTATAGGTTTCCGTTTTCCCAGAACCCTCCCCCATTCTACCTTCACTGTATAACAGCCTTCACTGAACCCGAGCAGAAGAGGAACGAGGGGCCACCAGGGATAGTCTAAGCTGCAACAGAGCTTCCTATGCCCTCATACTCTTACTCAGCTGAACTGTTCCTACATGGGCAAATGTAAGAAGTGACCCAAGACAGGCTCTGACAATCGAGAACAAAATGAGGTGATTTGTGAAAGTAGGTGGGGCTTTCTTTCATGGCCCACCACTGGAACTATCTACTAGATGGAAATTTTCACTATCGTTTGAAAGTATTTGTGTGTGTGTGTGTGTGTGTGTGTGTGTGTGTGTGTGTAGTCACATGTGAGTGCAGAGGCCAAAGTACACCACTGGATCTCTTGCTTTATTGCTATGTGTTTTATTTCCTTGAGAGATGGTCTCTCACTGAAACTGGATCCAGTGTAATTGTGAGTGTTACAGCTCTGGAGGGAAAGGTGTGCTGACTTGTCAGGAAGCCAGACTACACCTAGAATCACAAAAGGACAGCCCAGCTCTGGAGGGAAAGGTATCCTGACTTGTCTGGATTTGGTGGGAGATGATCTTCCCACAGGATATAGCGATCCTGCTCCTCTCCTAGAGAGAGCCAGACAGCTGAGATTTGCTCCACCCCCTTTAAGGAGGCTTCCCCACAGAGCTCTGTTTCTTCTCTCCGGCCCAAGATGTTGCTTCTTCAGCTAAAAGGAAAACCCCTACAGAAATGTAGCAATCTCCTCTGGCTCCTGGGAAAAGTTGGTACTTTCTTCTGCTCTGCCTTGCTCAGCCCCACTAAGGGAATATCTCTGCAAGATTTTTCCTGCTCAGTCCCCTAAGGGACATCTCAACAAGGACGTCTGTTCTGCACTGGTGAATGAAGATCTTCACCCAAGACTCTTTCGAGAAAGATATTTATTTGGGAAGGAGGAATCCCAGGAGAGTGGCTGCCTCTGCCAGAATGAGAAAGGACAGTCAACAACTGAGCAGGCAGAGGGGCTTATATAGGGCTTCTTAGAGGTGGAGTTTCTCCAGGGCAATTTTCTGCTCAGGGATTGGTTAGTTTTCTTGCTGAAGGATTGGTTAGTTTTGTTGGTCAGGGGCAGAGATGGCTCTGATTTCAGGGCCAACCTGTGTTTCTTTCACTGGTCCTTTTTAGCCTTTTGGGGCCAGGGCATATTTCTTTCACTGGCTCTGATTTCTAGGGACAAAGTGTGTTTCTTTGGCACTGGTTTTGGAATCAGGGCATGTTTCTTAGGTTCTGGGTTCAAGGCTAAAGTGTTTCTTTCACAGGATCGGGTCTCAGGGTCAGGGTGGGTTTCTTTGGCTATGGTTTCAGGGCCAGGGTGAGTTTCTTTGGCTGACCCTTTTCCCTACAATAAGAACCATAAGTCACAGCAATGCTTTTATCTCCATCATTCCACAACACTGGAGTAACAAGCACGTGGCCACACCTGGCTTTTTACCTAGGTGCTAAGGATTTAAACTCAGGTCCTTATATTTGCACAGAAAATGTGCTTGCCTACTAAGCCCTCCAAATGTGACCTGGTAAAGTTTCAAATAATATTATTGAAGTGTTTTAGAATATAGAAAAAGATGAGATTTTTCCCAATTCAATCTACAAAGAGAATAGCAGGAAGAAAGAAAGAAAGAAAGAAAGAAAGAAAGAAAGAAAGAAAGAAAAAAAGAAAGAAAGGGGAAAGGGAGGGGGAGGAAGGAAGGAAGGAAGGAAGGAAGGAAGGAAGGAAGGAAGGAAGGAAGAAATATGGCAAAAAGAGTCATTTGGGGATATAGATGTAGTCTTCTAAATGAGATACAGGAAGTTGAATCATTTATTCCAGAAACTTCAGGGTAGCTCGAAACAGGCATTCTGCTTATTTACAGAAGTCAGTTGATAAGGAAGGTACTGGCAGATGCTCACATACCATTCCATAAAACACAATCATACTTAATGACTTGATAACTTAGGAATGGATGACAGCATCTTTAAGTAGATAAATATGCCTGCCAAAAAACCTGACACCTTGTATAGGAACGAGACAGGATTCATGATTACCATTTCTACTACTCGAAACTGTTCAGACATTCAGTGTTCAAGCAGCTTAGCTTTCTATCACCATTAAAAAAAAATGCCCAAGATAAATTACTTGGCGAAAGAACAGTACTATCTTGGCTTGCAGTTTGAGGCACTTTGGACAGTCAAAAGGTGGTCTGTTTGCTGTGTGCCTGATGAGGTAGAACATCATGGCAGAGCTGAAGTGCCCAGCCTGGAGGGGGAAAGAAGATGGAGAAGGATAAAGGAAAGAGAGGGGGAAGGAAAGGAGAATAAGAGAAAGAGGATGGAATGAAAGTGGGTGAGAAAAAGGAGTAAGAGGGAGAAAGACAGGGCACATGATCCCCCTAAAAGAATGCGCCCCACCCCACTGGGCCCTTCCTCCCAACCGCCACCCTAGACACAAGTCTTTAACACACACTTCACACCACGTGATAGATAAGTGAAACTTTGGCAACAAGAAAAACACATTATGAAAACATAATGTGTTTGCATCTTCAGAATATAGTGAGCAAAAGACATGTCTGTGACAAAATCCAGACAGCAGCCTGCTTGTATAAATAGTTTTAATGACTATCCTGCTTTTTAACTACAACAACAGAGTTCAGTAACTGAAAAAGAGATCCTATGACCTGCAAAGCCCAAACTAATTTCTATCTGGCCCTTCACAGGAAAAGATTGCTCACCCCAAAAGAACTTGCTTAGAAGAAGAAAAGGAAGAAAGAGGATGAGGAAGAGGAAGAGGAGGAAGAAGAGGAGGAGGAGGAAGAAGAGGAGGAGGAGGAAGAGGAGAAGGGAGAGGAAGAGGAGAAGAAGAGGAAGAGGAAGGAGAAGAAGGAGAAGGAGAAGGAGAAAAATCAGTAGGGCTAGCACATGCAAACGTAATCAACAGCTTTCCCTGTATTGTTTAGATAATGACAAATCTAAACAATATAGTGGGAAGGAATTCCATTGCAAATAGTAACTAGAAACTGAAGAGATGACTTGGCAGTTAAGAGCACATAGTGTTGCAGAGGACCTAAGTTTTGTTCCCAGCACCGACACTGGGTTGCTCCTCACCACCTATGACTCTAGATCCAGGGGATCTGAGGCCTCTAGCCTCTGTGTGTACTTGCACTTGTGTGCACATAGCCACACACACACACACACACACACACACACACAATCAAAGACATAAAAGTAAATATCTTCCTTATTTATTTGACTTTTATTATTTTGAGAATTTAACATATGATTATTGTATTTACATCAACCCTTCCCTCTTCAACTCCTCCCATGCCTTCTCTCACTTCCTCTCAAATTCATGACCTCTACTTCTTGAATAAGTATTGTACATATGTATACATACAAATGTTTATGGATAACCACTTAACACTGGATAACATGTCAGGGAGCTTGTCCTGAAGAAACCAGTTCTCTCTCTCAGCAGCCGTTGATGGCTTCATCTAGGAGTGGGGACTTGAGAAACTTATTCCATCCCCATGGCCCGCCAGTGGGGGATGTCATTTATGCAGGTCTGTAAGTAACCATATGGTTGGCATTTCACGGCGGCAGCTTCCCTGTGATGCCTGTACTGCCTCACAGCAAGTGTGCTGGTCCTCTGGCTTGCAATCTTTCCACCCCCCGCTTTTGCAATTTTTCCCTTGAGCCTTAAGCGTAAGAACTGTGTTGTAGATGTATCAGTTAGAGTTGGGCACACCATGGTTAGTTGTTCTCTGGATTTTGACCAATCATGTCCTATAATGGTCTCCATGTGCTACAAAAAGGAGTTTCTTTGATGAGGGGTGAGCCTTTATTGCCTCCCAGAACTTGACAATAAGACCCTATTACTGAAGATGCCACACACTTCAGACACCAGACTTGGAAGACTTGATCTACAAGTGACCTAGAAGGCTTCTCCCTGAGGACTAGTTTTCATAGTATCTGTAGGTGCTCTGCAAGCTGCGAAAGGAGAATAGCAATCATTAGTCCTACCTACTGTCACATCTGCAAACCACAATAATGATCAGCATGCTAAACTACCCACAGTGGTACAATAGTGGCATTTTCATTTTTAGGGTAACCAACAGCTATCTAATTGGATTTAAGTCCCACTCAATAGAAGGTAATTCATGCCTGGTACAGTAAACCTAGCCAACTACCCATGCTAGAAAGGTCATGGACCTTAAGGAGAACTCACTATTGACATTTTCCTAAACAAACATAATCTCTAAATAGGTATCCTTATGCCCACAGGTAAAATAAATACTTTAAAAAATGAAATAACAATTAAATGACCAAGTTGATAGAATAAACATAATGTGCAGAGGCTGGAGAAATGGCTCAGTGGTGAAGAGCACTTGCTCCTCCAGAGGACCCAGGTTTGATTCCCAACACACACAAGGCAGTCCACACCCACCTGTAGCCCCAGTTCCAGGACATGCAAAGCCCTCTTCTGGCTTCTGTGTACACCATACACATATATGCTGCAGACATACATGCAGGCAGAGAACTCAGACACATAAAATAAAATAAGATAAAAATTTTAAAATACACACATAAACTTCAGGAATGAAACATAAAAGTTATAAAACTTTAATCAGGCATAAAAGAAACTTGAAAAGATATATTGCATTCATAAGTGACAGAATATTATAAAGATGCAAATTATCCCTAAATATTACACAAATTCAATGCTATTCAAGGGGAATTTTCAATGGTTATTTTGGGAAACACAAGTTTTAGAACTTGGAATCAAAAACAGAAAATTTGCCATAATAGCCAACAATATTTGGAAAACAATTGAGTAGAAATAGAAATGCTATAAAAATACACCATACAACTAATAATTAAAGTTATGTAATGCAAATTTAGTCAGAAAAAATAATGAATAGAAAAATATAAATTATGAAACTGACACATGTACATGGAAATGTAGCATCTAATAAAAACCAATATTTCCAGATATTCCAGAAGAAGAAGAGATTGTCTAAAAATGGTTTTGGAGAAATTTTCTACACATTTAAAATTTAGAAGCCTATTTCATAGGTTACTCAAAAACAAATTCCAGATAGGCTGAAGACCAAACAAAAGCAAAAAGAAGTATTGGGTAAAACATTTATGGTCTTGCTTTTAATCTTAGGATAGAAGCTCGCTCTAAATGGCTAACTACAAACTCCAAAGTCATAAAAAAAAGATTACCACCTTGTACTTCTAATTTTCTTAGTTTCTAAATAACAAAAAATAGCTAAACACAGTAGAAAGGTCAAGATGTGTCTGAGGAGAAAAACTTTGAGATATGTGAACAACTAGCATCCTAAAATGTGAAGAATTCCAATGAACCCACAATAAAATTTCAAACACTCCCAACTAAAAGTTTCAGTTTCTTAAGGGACAATTAATGGAAACTCTGCTTATGATATATGTTCAACCTTACTAGTAATCAAAATGCCACCCAAAACAAAATGATAATGCCTTTTTGCCACACATTTTTAAGAAAATTCTAAGAGCTGCTGAGAAGAATGTGTATTTGGATGGATTATGCCCTGTAGATTTCTGTAAAATCCATTTGATCTGTGATATCATTTAATTCACATTTCTCTTTTTTATTTATTTTTTGTTGGGAAGAAGACGTGTCAATTCATGAGAGTGGGATATTGAAATCTCCTACTGCCATTATGCTGGGGTTAATTTATGGCTTTACATCAAATAGTATTTAAAAAAATAAAATTCAGTGCACCTGTGTTGGGAACATATATGTTTAGAATGGTGATGTCCTCCTCATGCATTGTTCCCTTAATCAGTCTGAAATGGTCCTTTCATCTTCTCTCTCTAGTTTTGGTTTGCAGTCTATTTTGTCAGATGTTAGGACAGTGACCTCAGCTTGCTTCCTACATTCATTTTTAAAAGTATATTTTCATCATTTCACCGTAAGTAGCATCTCTCATTTGTGGTGAGGCACAGTTCTTGGAGGCAACAAATAGACAGTTGAGGCTCTTTTATCCAGTATACTAGCCTGTGCCTTTTCCCTGGGCAGTTGAGATCCTTAATATTAAGAGCTATTATTGAAAGGTATATTTTGATTCCTGCCATGTTGTTGATTTTGTAGTATTTGTTTTTTCCCTCTTCCTTTTTTTTTAACCTATGACTCTGGCATGGTTTATGGTTTTGCGTGGCCTCATAAATGGGTTTATTTTTTTCTTCATCCTGAAATATTCAACATACTTCATTGATTTCTTATCTACAGAGATGGTTTAGCTGATTTAGAGCTGGTTTGGCTAAAGGAATCATAAATTCCTTTAGTTTGTTCTTATCATGGAAATTTTTTATTTTTCCTTCAACTATAACAGACAGTTTTGCAGGGTATAGTAGTCTGAGTTGGCAGTTGTTGCCTTTCAGAACCTGAAGCATGTCTGTCCTACCTCCTGCTTTTAAAGCTTCAGCCAAATAATCTGATGTTATTTTGCTAGGCTTGCCTTCATATGTGGCTTAATATTTCTTTCTTTCTGCTTTTAGTTCTTTTTGTATGCCCTGAATATTCACTGCCTTAAAAATATTATGATGCAGGGTCTTGATGATCTGGTCTTGTCTGTTTGGTGCTCTGAATGCCTCATGTATCTGAGTGTCACTTCTTTTCATCCTCCAGAAATTTTTCCCCTGCAATTGTTTGGAGGGAAAATGTTTTCTGTGCCTCTAGAATTAAATTCTTCTCCTTCTGTGCTTGTTATCCAGAGATTTCATTTCTCAGTGTGGCACTTATTTCCTGTACTTCCCACTGGCACCTTCTTATTGTTTTATCCTTGTGCATGTTTAATTGTTCCATTTCCTCCACCTTCTCTTCAAGCTTACATAGTCTGTCCTCTCCTTGAGTTCTTCTACTGGTGAGACTTTCCACAGAGCTTATGTACTTGACTCGTGTTTTTTGCTTTTCGAATTTTAGATTGGTTTACCTTGAGCATTTCTGTCTCTCTACTGAATTCCTCTTTCCTGTCTTGATCCACTTTCTTATTTCATTCCATCGTTTGTGTTCTTGATCAGCAACTTCTTTCTGTTTGGATTTCTTTCACAAATTTGGATGTACTTTACTTTCGTTCAACTTACTTCTTTGATTTCTTTGACCATTCTTTGGATTTCTCTGGGATTGCACCTAATTCATTCTCACTAGACGCCATTACTGTAGGATTCACAATTTTTGGAGGAGTAGTTACCTTGTTTTTCATGTGTTTCTTCTGTTACTCCTTTAGGATTTGTACAACTCGTGTTATATCTTTGCTTGATTGTTATTGACTATATGCTTTCAGTTGACATATTTGCAGTGTTGATGTAGGACTTGGGTATAGTCATTGTGTAACTGAAAGGTGAAGTCCTCAGATTCTTCTGATTCTAACCAGTTCCAGGTGGTTCTGTGTGCAGGAGGGGCAAAGGAGAGCTGTTCAGACATGTGAGTCCTTTTCTGGTGACTCCTGGATGCTTGCACTCCATCATAGCTTCTTCTGGTCCTGCAGGTCTGGTGACTGAGACCAGGACTTCTCTTGATGTTCCTGCTAAGCTCTCCCAGGCAGTTCTATTTGGCAAGTGGACAGGCTACAGTGGAGAAGGCTTCCAGCTGAACTCAGAATCTCAGTTCTCTTCCCTACTTCCCATCAGAGATCTCCCCTGGTTTGATGAGTTCATCTACAGACCTTATACTTTGAAACGTAAGAGCTTACTGTGTCTTATCTTCAAATTCCTAATTTTCCCTTCTGTTCTCTCTCCTCAGAGTGGGGTCCTAAGGGCAGTGTCTCTAAAACTAAGCCACCACTGAAAAAGAATTCATCTATAGGGATCAGGAGGGTAGAGAGCACAATGCCCAAGTTCTTGAGATGAGCAAAAATAGAACAAGTAGACATAAGATGACAAAGACCCTTGGAAGTGAGAATGTCATAGTCAACTTGGGCTGCCTTAACAACCAGGCAGTTCTCATGGCAGCTATTTTTCTCAGTGCTGGGGACAAACTCCAAAATCAAGGTGTTGTCTAATTCACTGAGTGGTGAACATTCCCTTCTTCGGTTTGCAAGAACTTTTGTGTGTGTGTGTGTGTACAGACTTAGGAAAAGAGAGAGAGAGAGAGCAGATGTTCTCTATTGTCCCCTGTTACAAAGACGTTAACCTCATCCTGAGGGGTCCACCATCACGACCTCATTTACTTCACAAAAGTTTCAGTCTCACTTATCATTACTTGGGATATTAGGACTTGAACACACGCATTTTGGAAAAACGCAAATATTCAGTGTGTGTAGACCAGGCATTTTTTTTTTACCTAATGTGCAAGAAATTAGGGGGAAATAAAGCATGTTTTAAGAGTGTGTTTATTCCATCCTTTAAATGACATCCACATATAGCATAGAATTTCTGTTTGGATCATGTTTCTTTGAATAAGTACTAATCTCAGTCTTAGCTACTGGGGCTCAATGTTTCAGTGTGTCACATTTTAGAAGTCAGGAAATAAAGTTTAAATGTACTTGCTACAGACCACCATCATTATTGAGACTTGGAATTTTTAATTTATTTTTCTACAGGTAAGTGTTTTGCCTAATGTGTATGTATGTGTACTGTGTGGGTGACTGGTGCCCAGCCAGAGGACATCTGATCCCCTGGAACTGGAGTTATAGATGATTGTGAGCTGAAAGGCAGGTGCTGGAAATAAAACCTGGGTTTTCTGCAAGAACAGCAGTGCTTTTAACTACTGGGGCATCTCTCCAGCCCCGGCAATTTGTTTTTAAAAGTGAATTTGAACAGAATAATTTTGAGGACATTTCAAACAGCATGTCCTGAAGCCATTCTCAACCCATTGGCACATCAGTGGGAGGAAGGGATGTGTAGATGGAGCACAAATAATTGTGAGGGCAGGGCAGCTATGCTGCATGCAATGCAATAGTGAATGTCCACCATTATACAGTTGTCCAAACACAGAGAATGCACAGTCTGAGGGATGAACCCTGATATCAGCTAGGGGCTCTGGGTGATGATTATGCGTCAGTGCTGCTCAGGCACTTGTGACAGATATATGCCTCTGATGGGAATGTCAATAGTCAAGAAGTCTGTGCATGTGTAGGCTCAAGGGGTACCTGGGGCATCCCTGTGCTTTCCTTTCCTTTTTCCTGGGACTCTGACAAAGGTGCTTTTTAATATCCTTAAAAGAAAACAGTGTATTTTAAACAAAAAAAATTGTACTATCAGTAGATACTTCTAGAACAACACCTTACCCAGTTTTCTCCTTGCCCTTCTTATCAAATAAGAGGATTTTACTTTTCTGACAAGGAATTGAGCAGGTCCTTGTAATTTGGTCTGACTGATAGACAATAAAGGAAATGACACATGAAATATCCCACATTAAGCATTCTTCTTCAAGACAGAATTCTACCCATCCATGGGGTAAGATGAAGCCTGTGTAGACGTGGCTTCAGAGAAGCCCGCTCCAGTCTCTGTCCTGACCCAGAGGTGTGGCCTGAAGCCTGTACTGCACAGGTCGCACTCCTTTAGGACCCACGGCAAAAGTGCTTACAACTCCTTCACTCTGCTCACCCCAGACCATCTTACTTCTGCATACCTTCAGTACAGAAGTGTGGAGAGGTTGTTCGGGGGGTGCGTGTTTATGTTTTTGTGCCCATCCACAAGTGGCAATTCTTTGTTTTCCAAACATAGCTTTCAAATGTCCATTCTGTTTTATTTGTTTGGTTTCATTTTCTCAAATACTCCCTTGGAATGTCAGCCAGGGTAAAACTACATGTTCATACCTTGTTCCTGGAGGCTTTTATCTAGTCAGCCCATTATTATTTCTCTCCAGGAATACTACTGAGTACCTGTGATGGGTCAGAATTGTGTTAGACTCCACTGGAACAAAGCTAGCAATGTCCTGCCTTCCCCTTTTCTTTGGAGACACCCTCAGTCTGATTGGGTGCAATGAATAGTGGTCCTTTACAAAGCTTTCATAACTGTACCTCTGTCCCCCATATGTACACTAATATTGAAAATTTCATTATGTACATTTTCCCCTGTAATGAAAGTCACCTTAGAATCAAGGATTATACCACATTAGTCACTGTTTCTGGTGCCCAGAACAGTCATCGGCACATAGTGAGTGCTCAATAAAGGCTAAGGGGAAGGGCTGAGGACACAGGCACTCCAGGGTATCCCTGTGGTCTCTTCCTGTTTCATTTGCAGCCAGTCCTTCCATTTAGATCCAGGATGAGATAGCACCCATAGTGACTTTCTCTTCAATTATGAAATTAATTTGTCAGTGACCAAAGAGAGGTGTCTCTGCAGATTGAAAGGACCAACAACAGCCCACTGGGAATTCTTTCCAAGAGAGGTTCTTCTGTGTGTCTCAGGGGAGTAACCTGTGTCAGGAGTGCCTCACTCACTCACACTCCTTCCCCTCCACATTGCAATGGCTCTTCTTTCTCCCCACATCTAGTTTTTTATAAGTGTTGCAATATTTATATAAAGTCTTTAATATCTAGATTCATGCAATATAGTTATACATTAATACATCTTTGTATTTTTTTAAGTAAAACATTACAGAAGGTTGCTGGAGATGTCTTTCTGTATGCTGTGAATATGTGTTGCTCTGATTTGGTTGATAAATAAAATGCTGATTTGCCAGTAGCCAGGCAGGAAGTATAGTATAGGTGGGATAAGCAGAGAGGCAAATTGTGGGAACAGGAAGGCTGAGTCAGGAGACGCTGCCAGCCACCACCACGAGAAGAAAGATGTGAAGGCAGAACCGGGAAAAGGTACCAAGCCACATGGCTAAACACAAATAAGAATTATGGGTTAATTTAAGTATGAGAGCTAGTCAATAGTTATCCTGAGCTAATGGCCAAACAATTTTAATTAATATAAGCCTCCGTGTGTTTACTTGGGTCCAAGCAGCCACAAGGTTGCAGGAGCCGGGCAGGAACAGGATAACTTCAGCTACAGAAGGTCTTAGATCATATTCAATAACAAAGATAGTTACTCTGTTTATAATTCTTCTCCCTCAGCAAAACATCTTGGAGAACTCTATTACAGCACAAAGCCCGTCAGCCATGCACCGTGTACTTAGGAGGCAGAGGCATGTGAGCCTGTGAGATTGAGGCCAGCCTGGGCTACAGAGCAAATTCCAGGACACCCAGGGC
>CABHPH010153704.1:0-48591 GCA_902168325.1 Peromyscus nudipes
TCCCCATCATCAACCGACTCTATCGCTCTAGAATCATGCACTAAAATAAACTCTGTCTTTCTTATTTTACCTTCAGCCATGGAATTATCTCACAGCAACTACAAGCAATTAATAAATCTAGTTTTGCCTGGAACTGTTAAATATGGCCACTTCGCCAATACTTTCTGAAATCCACTGACTCCAGCATCCCACTGGGGTGCCATCCCACTCCAACTAGAATTTAATCTGTCTTCCTCTTAATGACCTGTCAATCAAGTCCTAGCAGTTCCTCTTTGGGGGATGGATCAATTCTTCCAGGAATATCTTTTCTGGGTACTTATTTTTTTTAAAAAAATTATTATTAGTTGGGTATAGTGTCACATGTCATTAATCCCAGCACTTGAGAGGCAGAGGCAGGTGGACCTCTGTGGGTTAGAGGCCAACCTGGTCTATACAATGAGTTTCAGGCCAGCCAAGACTACATAGTATGACTCTGTCTCAAAAAAAAATGCTATTATTGTGTGTCACACAAATATGTGGAGGTTGGAAGGCAATTTTATGAAGTCAGTTCTTCCCTTCCACCTTTACAAGGACTCCAGGTTTTGAACTCAGGTTGCTAAACTTGTACAAGAGCCTTTACCCACTGCATCACCTTGATGGTCATTTTCTGGGTATTTCTGAGAGCCCCCATAACCTAGATCACTCGCACAGCCTCTGCCCTCCTTCAGTCTCCTTGTACTCAGCAGTAAATCTGAACATTAAATGTCCCTCTCAGGTTTCAAGGGTCACCATATAGGCTAACGATATTTATTCCAAGTGGGGATCCTTACTTTAGTGTGTAAACACTGGAGGGAAATTTCTGGGTTTCATAGCAGTCAATATGATCAGCACCCCCTCTTTTCCTTTGCAGAGGTGCTATTTTTGTATCCAAGCCTCACTGCTCCTGCTGGAATAGTCTGTTATTTCCTTTATGGGTGTTTTTTCTTTAGCTGTCCTGCTTTCTCTATTCTTGTTAGGGACTAAAGGACATCTCAAAGTGACATGCCCTCCAACATGTTTTCCTTTTCAAAAATTTTAATTCATTTACAAAAAACAAACAACAATAGTGATATTTTATTTGTACTGAAATGTGATTTGTATGTTAATAAATAAAGTTGCCCGGGGGTCAGAACTATTAGCAAGCCATAGCGAAAGCTGGGTGGTGGTGGTACACGCCCTTAATCCCAGCCTTGGTAGGCAGAGCTAGGTAGATCTCTGTGTGTTCAAGGATACAGTCAGCATGGAGACACACACCTTTAATCTCAATACCAACCATAGAAGACCTGGAGGTCTGTACAGACAGGCAGTGACTAGGAGGTCATGTGGTTGGGTTTACAACCAATGAGAAGGAAGAACAGAAACGCTATAAAAAAAAAAAAAGACAGACACAGGAAGTAGGTCTCTTGCGGAGAGGTAGGACAGCAGCGGTAGGAAGGGTAAGGTTTTTAATCTCAGCTCTTAGCTATCGCTCTGACCTCTTGGCTTTCATCTCTGAATCGGCTCTGTGTTTCTTATTTAATAAGACGGTTACACCTACAAACAACTAATTTAGATTTGAAGAATATCCTCTGTATCATGCATGGCATAAGCTAGTAGGAACAGGCTACATGCCTGCCAGCAATGCTTCTTAGAGGACATGTTCTTACCACATTGATGTTATCTCAAAACACAAAGTCAATTTCTTCCATTCAACCTGATGCAACAGGTTACACAATAGGGAAATCTTTAGGGATAGGACTTTTAAAAAGTTGTGTTCTGTGTTAACTTATTACATGAATTACATTTATGGCTTCTCATGCAAAACTTTGACTCTAGTACTTTACCATTATATAGTATATAAGAATTGCTTTTTTTTATTCCAGCTGTTGGAGAAAAATTAATAGTAATAATCATGAATGCTGATGACTTACCATAAAGCAGATACCATGCTAAGCATTTTGTAATTTAATTCAGTTCTTATAAAACCCTCTGAGGAGGCTAATATTACCATTTCTCTCAGTTAAGGGTAAGAAAACAAACTCTGCAATGCATGGGCTGCTCTGTACTTCAGTATTGAAATCCCCCAAATCTCAGTGATGACACAAGAGAAGTTTCATTCCTCAGTTATATCATGTGCCCACTGTGGACCGCTGTGGGTGGGGCTCTACCACATCAGCTACATGGGGATTCAGGACTCAAGACTGATGGAAGTAAATAAAAAGGAACAGTATCTAAGCTTGGCAATCTAGAAGCAGAAGATCCAGGGCATCAGACTCTATCAGTCAGAGAGGGTCTTAGAAGGAAACAAATGGCACACTCAAACAGCAAACTAAGAAGAGTTTTAGCTGGGTGGTGGTGGCACACACCTTTAATCCCAGCACACAGGGAGGCAGAGGCAGGCGGAACTCTGTGAGTTCAAGGCCAGTCTGGTCTACAAAGGGAGTTCCAGAACAGCAAGTGCTGTTATACAGAAAAACCCTGTCTCAAACAAACAAACAAACAAAAAAACCAACAAGAAGAAAAAGAGCCTTATAAGGAGGTTATTTATAAAAGTATGGGAAGAATACAGGGAAAACAGAAGGGAGAAGATAGTACTTGAAGCCAAAACCAGGGAACTTTCATCTATAGGTCTGAAGGCTCAAGAGCAAGGAGTAGTTATCAGAACCTGGAGTTGTATGGACTGGATCCCCTGATAGGAGCTGTTATCTCAGATGAAGAGGTACAACTGGTCTGAAGGACTCTTGTACCTCCATTTTCCTTCCAGTAGCATTCACTATAGACAAATCCAATGGGAAACCAGAAAGCAAAGGAACCTTTGACATGTTCCATATAAGTCAGCCTCCGTGGCTAAGAAAGAGGAAAGGGCAACAGGTAAATGTGAAGGGGCAAATAGAAGACATGAAACAGCCATCAACTGTTGGAGAATTCAGCACACAGCAAAGTCCAAAGATTTGGTGGAATAGTTACTTTTCTCATACCTGTGACCTGAAAAGCACAACTTAAGGAAGGATTTATTTTGGCCCATGGTTTGATGGAATATAGTCCGTCATTGCTGGGAAGGAATGTTACCAAGAGCATGAGGTGGCTAGTCATATTGTGCCCACAATCAGAAAGCAAAGAGAGATGAATGCTGTTGTTAGCTGACTGTGCCTCTTTTCCCTGACTAATCAGTCTAGAACTCCAGCCAACAGAGTGGTGCCACTCACATTCAGGGCATGTCTTAACCCTCTCCGTTAATCTACTCTGGAAATACCCTCACGGGTATACTCAAAGGTATTCCTTATTAATGCCCTAGTATTTGTTTGTTTGTTTGTTTCATTTCGTTTTGTTTCGTTTTTCAAGACAGGGTTTCTCTGTAGGGCTGTCCTGGAACTCACTCTGTAGACCAGGCTGGCCTTGAATTCATGGAGATCCGCCTGCCTCTGCCTCCCAGAGTGCTGGGTTTAAAGGTGTGCGCCACCACCCAGCCCTAGTGTTTCTTAAACCAATCAGTGAGCAGTTAAAAGTAACCATCACATTTGACAAAGTGGAGGATTATACAATATAACTTCAAAAAGCTTTTCTGACTTTTAAACATGGTTTGCCTAAAATGCTGTAATTATAATAGTAAAAACAATACATCATTTATTGCTCACGACAATGAAAGCATGTCTAAAACCTTTAACAACAGTTACATAGAACTCATATGAATCTTAACTCCTCTTTATTCCTGCTATTACCTTATAAAGCATGTCAGGAACCCTGTGGTGCAAATCTATGTCTGACCACAGTGGGGAAATATCTGCAGGAAATGGCAGCATCCAAAAGAGAATGGTATAGGGATAACAGGCTTGGAAAGTCACCTCTAAAGGAAGGGATTTGTCCTTATTTGAATGTAATCTGAATGTCCCTCAAACTTTCACATAAAATGGGTGGGTCCTCTAAGAAGCAACATTAGTAGATGCTGAGGATCTTTGAAAGGTGGGGCTTCAATTAGTGTTGTGGGGGACCCTAGTCTCTCACCATTTCTGAGCTCTTGGCTTGAGATATGACCACCTGCTAAAGTATGCATCCCTACCACTGCCATCCCAGACACTTATCAGATGGCCAAACCAATTGGGAATACCTGATTTTCAACCCAAACCTCCCCAACTATGAGCTAAATCAACCATTTCTTAGCTGGGTGTGGTTGTACATGCCTTTAGTCCCAGCACTCCAGGAAGCAGAGGCAGGCAGATCTCTGAGTTGGAAGCCAGCCTGGTCTATAAAGCAAGTTCGGGACAGCCAAGGCTACAGAGAGAACCCCTGTTTCAAGAAAAACAAAACAAAACAAACAAACAAAAAACATTTCTCTTTATTAAGTTACTGTTTCCAACATTTTACTATAGTGATGCAAAGCTGACTAATACAGTATGCAACAAGACTATCCCACCTCAGCAGGACCCTTTAAAAATCACAGAATAGCTGGCACACATTGGAAGAAGAAAAAACATCTTAATAACCTGATCTGTTCATTCAACTGACTTTTCTTGAACACATCACTTGTACATGAAATACCATTTAATATTTGTGAATGCTCACTATAAAAGTACCCATATCACTATATACAAAATGGACTTAATTCAAAGAGTTATAAAGGGGTCTTAGGAAGAATGTGGCATATTGGAAACACATCTCAAAGGGTGAGCAACTAGGTGGTACAACTAGAGAATTAGTTTTGGACAACTAATTTGGATCAGAGATTTTAAAAATCTGCTATGCTGATTGACTCTGTGGGCATACATAAGAAACAGGATTAAAATGAAGGGTACCAGAGTTAGGAGTGCATCTCAATTGTAGAGCACTTGCCTAGCGTTCTCTGAGTTTGGTTCTCTATAACCCCCTACATACATGCATGGACATACAAATCAAGACTAGGGGAACCATTTCATAATGAGTCACAGGAAGAAATAGCACTCATTTTCTCTGGAAGCTGCCTACAGATACAGTAGAAGATGGAATCCTACATTTTCTTTCCTCAATGGCAGATCAATCTAAAATGACCATCTAAAGAGATGAAATAAGAATCCCATGTTACCAACCACAAGTGGAGAGGGCTCTGCCCCCCACATATATGGTGCCATTTTCAATGAGAAAACCAAAGATTGATATCTTAAGTACAGTGCAATCAGGGATAAGAAACTCTTTTTTTTTTCCTGTCAGTCAATACCACTCCATACTAGAATTGTGTTTGATTGCTTAGGAACAAGAAGCCAATCTGATCTAGTAGTTCACTTAAAACCAACTCCTTGCCGGGCGTTGGTGGCGCACACCTTTAATCCCAGCACTCGGGAGGCAGAGGCAGGCGGATCTCTGTGAGTTTGAGGCCAGCCTGGGCTACCAAGTGAGTTCTAGGAAAGGCGCAAAGCTACACAGAGAAACCCTGTCTCGAAAAACCAAAAAAAAAAAAAAAAAAAACAACTCCTTGCTCAATGGGCCATAATCATCAGTTGGGCATTTATCAAAAGAGTGATAGAGTTGTAAATATGTGTGTTTTGCTGCTCAAAAGCATCTCAATGCTCTCCTGAGAGCCATTCTGAGGACTATCAAAAGAATAAGACTTCAGTCTCCAAGACTCCACAGGAGAACAAACTCCCAAATCTGATCATTAAACAAACAGCTAGATGTGGTAGCTCACACCTGTAATCCCAGCATTCAGAAGGTCAAGGCAGTAAAGAGGTCAGCCTGTGCTACACAGTGAGTTCTAAGCCATCCTGATCTACAATGAGACCCTGTCTCCAAAAGCAAACAATCAAGCAAGTGCAACTGGCCTAGTCCCATTTATCCCCACCAACACTTTACTCTGGTTTCTGTGATTTTGCCCTTCCACACCCCCACTTAGTTACTTGCTTTCAGTTGAGGTTTTTTTCTTTTTTGATTTTTTTCAAGACAGGTCTCTCTGTGAAGTACTAGCTGTCCTTGAACTTGCTCTGTAGACCAGGCTGGCCTAGAACTCAGAGATCTGCCTACCTCTGACCGCCTCCTGAGTACTGGGATTAAAGGCATGCACCACCACTGCTACTGGCTCAGTTGAGTTTTAAAATAACTGATTTTGGAATTCATACAACTAAACTATATTATTATAAGTTAGTCACCCCCACGCTAGTTTTGTGTAGCTAATATCTCTGATGTAAGGGTTACAATAATCGCAGCAGCCTAAGTGATAACTTCAAGGCCATTTTTGTTGATACCACCAAGTCTTCACTTGGGCTTTCATAGGTACCTAGTCTTCCCTCACATCATATTAGCATTACCATTTTCTGAACATGTGTTCCATGAAGACCCATGAAGATTGATTATACATGTGTTTAGACCACTGATTATTTCACCTCCAGTCACATTTCCCCATATCTTAAATTACCCTGCTCCATTATCCTATAAACAGCCCCACCCCATCCTCAGGGAAGAGGATTTGAGACTTGGTTCTCTCACCTCCATCCTCAGCTGCCCAGTAAATAACCTTCTGTTTTGTAAAATGTGTAGGTTAACTGTCATACTTCACTGTAAGCATAAACGGGCCTCTTTTTTGTTTGTTTGTTGTTTGTTTTCTAGTACCATCCTCTAACTCTGTACCCAAGTTTCAATCTCTTTTATGGCAGTTTTCCAACAGCAGATTTTTAGGAGGCTAGTAAAACACTTAAAACATCCTACATTTCAAAAGCTATCCATTTAAAAAGCAGTTAATGTTCTAATGTCTAACAAGTTTAAACTTCTAAGTTTCCTGAACTTTTATTTACATGGAACTCTTACTATGACAATCTTCAGAGGCCAAATAAAAATGATGTAACATGGCAATGCCTTCCATTATTTTATAACATAGCATAGACACATTATACGGAAATAAACAGTTATATAGGTAATCTGGAAAAATGGGCTTTTATCCAATTAACTAAAGCAACACTAATAGTTCAGAAAACAGTATCTGTAATCTTCATCACACTCACCTCATATTACTGGTGATAGTACTAATAAGATGGTAGTAATAAAGCTACACACAAACATAAATAGTAATATATGTTCAGACAGCGTAAACAGCTTTCTCAGGCTTCTGAAGAATCTATTCCTTAACAAATTCTCCTCTAAACACAGTCACAGACAGCATAGCATTTAAATAAAGCTACCTTTCAGGATGTTTTTTAGAAGCATGCTTGAGTAGTGAGGATCTATTATTTATCTTTTAAACAAACATTAGGAAAGCAGAACTCTCTGCCTGAGTCAGATGTGCACAGAGACCAACATAATCAGCAAATGTTATGCTCAGTGCTTTGCATGTGTGGTTGCATTTAATTCTCACAAAAGCATTAGAAACAGGAACCATTACTTCTACTTTATAGATGAGGATGCTAATGGGAGAAGGGAAAGTGGGCCCAAGCCAGTTGATCAGTGACTGGCCCAGTGAGAGCTTAACCCAAAGGCTAAGACTCCACAATCTCATCTTCTTTTCACAAACCAAGTTGCCTCAAGCAGCCAATCCTTCAATACTCAGAGTGTCTATGATGATATATGGCGATAAGAAAGGTTACTGTATTTTGGAACACTGAGATTCTTCAGAACTACACAACTGTCTAGCACCATGCTATTCAATGTGGTGATCACTAGTCATATGAAGTCACTTAATTTAAATTGTTTAATATTAAATGAAAGCTAAAGCTCAGTTCTTCAGTTTGCAGTACTCCACATTTCAAATGCTCAGTAGCAGCACATAATCAGTGGCTATCATAATGGACTGAGCAAGCAGAATATAGAACATTCTTTGCAGAAAGATCTGTGGAATAACACTAATCTAGAGGACCCCTAAGAGGCATGGTCAAATGGGAACTATCACTATCTTTAAGATTATTACTGTTCAGAATATTAGAGAGTATTTTACACAAGTATGCTTCTGTACATCTAAGCAATAACAGAATGAAGATTTTTATACCTCCATTTTGAGAACTAGACCAATCCTTTCTCCTTAAATTATTTCTAAGATGTATGGTCAGTCAATCCTCATTATCTGAAGGGAATCAGTTCTAGGAACTTCCTTATACAAACACCAAAATCCATGGATGCTGAAGTCCCTTATGTAAAATGATGTGTGTATATAAAACCTATGTGTACCATGTTGCATTTGAAAGCATAGCTAAATTGGTTGTAATAGTACAAGATAAATGCTATGTAAATAGTTGTTATACTATATTGGTTAGGGAATAAGACAAGAAAAAAGTACACATTCAGTACATGTGAAATTGTTTTTGTTTATTTTTGAGACTGCAACTTAATTACAACATTTCTCCATTCCCTTTCCTCCTTCCAAATACCCGTCCCTACTTTCCTTCAAATTCATGGTCTCTTTTTTCAAAGCCCTGAAAACATATATATGAGTAACATTATATGGACCCAGGTGATTATATTTAGGAATATATATGTATACACATGAATACATATATGCATGTGGAGTTTTTTAAAACTGCATTTGATCTGCAGTTAGTTGAATCTATAGACATGGAGAGAAGACTTGTAATAACTGACATTAGAAAAAGAAATAGTTGATACTTTGGGGGATTTTAAAAATTTATGTGTATGGGTATTTTCCCTATATGTGGGTCTCCTAGAACTGGAGTTACAGATGGTTGTGAGCCACCATGTTAGTACTGGGAATTGAACCTGGGTCCTCTACATGAGCAGCAAGTGCTCTTAACCACTGAGTCATCTCTCCAGCCCCCTGCTTTGCTTTATACATTCTAACTTGCAGTCAAGCCATCTTGTTTGTTTTTGAGGTGTGGGGGAGAAGGGCTATACATTAACTCCACTTTTAGGAAATGGTTCATCTAACAATTGAAAACTACGAGATAAGAGATTTACAAAAATTACATCACAGTATGGTAGTTATGTACGAACTCTACACAAAAATATTTATAAATACAACTGTTCCCATAAAGGAAAATCATTATTCAAGCCAAATGGTATGTTTCCTAATGGAAGGTGAAGGTACAATGCTGAAAAAGAACACAGTCTGAAAGTATGTCTACATTAGTCATTCTAAAGTGAAAGACAAGAGGGAAATACAGATAGAGATAACTCAAGTGTCCTTGAACAGATGATTCAATAAGCAAAATGTGAAATAGTATTCAACCTCAAAAGGGAGTAAATCATGGCATATGCTGCACCATGGATGAACTGACAGGGAAGGATGCTAAGTGAAATGGGCCAGTGACAAAATGATAAATATTGTAAGATTTTACATGCACAAGGAAATTATAGTAGTCAAATTCATAGAGGGGAAAGGAGAATGATTGTTGAAAGAAGCTGGATAGAAAGGAAAAAGGGCAGTTGTTGCTATATGAGTTTAGAGTTTCAGTTATAAAAGATAAAAAAGTTGGGCTGGAGAGATGGCTCAGTGGTTAAGAGCACTGGCTGCTATTCCAGAGGTCCTGAGTTCAATTCCCATCAACCACATGGTGGCTCACAACCATCTATAATGAGATCTGGCATGCAGGCAGAACACTGTATACATAATAAATAAATAAATCTTTTAAAAAAGATAAAAAAGTTCAAGAAATTAGTTGCTGAATGATACAATACTTAACACTACTGAGTCATATGCTCAGAAATTAAGATGCTAAATTGCATGCTGTGCATTTTATCAAAATAAAAACAGTAAGAAGGTATATTAGTTAATTCGCTACCATTATGATAAACAAATGACCAAGGCAACTTGTAGAAGGAAGGGTCTATTAGGGCTTAAGGTTCCAGAGGGATAAGAGTCCACTACCATTATGACTTCTCCACGTGGCCACAAGTACTAGATATGGTAGCTAGAGAAAACTGAAAACTTACATTTTAAACCACAAGCACAGAAAGAGTGAACTAACAAGGACATGAGGCTTTTAAAACTCTCACAGTCCACCTCCAGTGATGTACTTCCTCAAACAAGGCCACACCTCCTATGCTCTTCCAAATAGCACCACCAAATGAGGATCACGTATTCAAGTGTCTGAGACTGTGGGGGACACCTTATTCAAACCACCACAGAAAGTAAACATACACTTCTCTTAGAAAGCAAGTCTGTTAGATCTAACTACTATTTACTTCCTCCATCATCTATTAATGCCACAGTCTCTCTACTGCAAAAAAAGTCAATGACTGCTCTGAACTTCATAAGATTTAAATAACAATAATGATCAAGCCAAATGTCTAATTACCTGGATCAGTGGCAGAGATAATTGCTCCAAAAAAGAGACAATCCGTGTAGTAAAATTTATCAGAGAGCTGGCCCACAATCTTCATGAGTTTCACCACCCCATACATAAGATTTCTGTAAGATGATAGGCAAACAGTGTCAGGAAAAAAATCTTGCTGACATATAAAAATAATAACAGAGTGCTATTAGAACATCATACTTTAAGGGAGATTCAGGAAAGCAATAGGCAGCTTTTATGGTTGGACACTTACCAGAAACCTAGGCAAATAGAACTTTGGCACTAAGGAATGTTTTTTGTAGTTATTATCTTGCAGAAGCATCTGAGTATTTCTTTTGCTATTGTTGCTTTTGTGTGTGTGCATGGGGGTGGGCACTGAGAGAGAGTCTCAAGTAGACTAATCTGGCCTTGACTTGCTATGTAACAGAGGATGACCCTCAACTTCTGATCCACTCAATTATGTCTCTGAACTTCTGATTGCCTCTGATTGCCTCTGCCTTCCAAGTTGTGGAATTACAGATATAAACCACCACCACACAAAGCTTTGTGCATGTTAGGTAAACTGTACCAACTGAGTTATATTCCCAGCCCCTGAAGATTTCATTCTTAAAAGTTGTTCTCATTAACAACTATATCAGCTGTGAGGTATGGTCTTTGATGAGTCATGAAGTTAAAGGATCTTAAGCAACTGGGTGATAGAGGAGAATGGAAGATAGAGCCTGAAATAATGTATAATAAATCACTACAAATGTAGAATTGTAAGATATTATATCTCAAGTCATAAAAATTAGGGTGCTGGGCGAAGCTGGAGAGACTGATATTACTAGTATCTCCATCAAGAAGATACTAGTAAAGAAGGTAAAGATACAACCTTATTGAAATGTCCTAGTAGATCACCAGTGTCCCCACTGATATACCTGGTCTCTTGCCCTCCTTGGGTGAGGCAGGATAGCTATATAGCCCCCCTCACAGTAGACAGAATGTGACATGGGACCATCAAGTTCAATATTTCAGCCTGCCTGGAGCAAACTACCTATGTGGCAGATTATAATTAGAAACAGCAATGAGTGTTGAAAAACAGCCTACCGTGTATTACACATGTGTGTATGTATCTGTGTGCATGTACCAGTAATAACAGCAATTGCAAGGGTTAAAAGAATAAAAATAACATAGAATTAACTCCATGTACACTAAAGCCAACCATTTAATGAGATTTGTGATGGTAAGGACCATGTCACTGCCTTCCCTTATGTATTTAGTGACTAGAGCAGTGGATTGGCTAAGCTAGGGGTGAAAGAACTGTTTGCACTGCAGAATGGAATCCTTATGAGAAGAATTAGCTAGAACTTAATGCTTGCCTAGTATGTGCTCAGGTGTTGCTCCAATCAGCTCAACTTCAGTCCATGACAGCTCTATGGAACAGATCTGATTTGCTCTTCACTGCTTATCAAAGGTTTCGTTCATGGTCATACCTTTCAAATATTTCTTGAAAGTAGACTTTATTCTCCATTTCTTTTTACTAAAATCCTAGACCTAGGTGGTACATTTTCATCTGACAGCCTTACCTCCATCTTGCTTCCCATCATCATTAATGAATGGAACCTGGTATTCTTCAGTGTTCTGTCACCTCATTAAAGAGAAACTCCAAGACCCTCCTTTCAAAGAATAGAATAGAAGGTCCTTGCCTTGCCTTTTTCTCAGCTTTCCAACTAATTTTTTAAAGTTAAAGTTCTTACTACATTCAGATTTGCTTGGGCATTTTTTAAAATATCACCTTCTTACTCCAAGATCTCATCCAAGGTACCACATGGCATTTAGTCATTAAATCTCCTGGTCTCCTTTTGGTTATGACAGTTTCTCATCCACTGCTTGTTTTTGATGACCTTGGCAATTTTGAGCAATGCTGACCAGAAAGTTTGCAAGGTACCCTTCAGTTGAGATTTCTTTGGCTTTTTCTCCAGACAAAGGTGATATGTTTGGGGTAAATGACCAGGGAGGTAAAGTGCCCTTCTTAGCACAAATCTCAAGGATATATAATAGCAACAAGGCTTGTAGTATCTTCCATGTTCTCTACTTTTCAGCTACTCTCTTCTTCCCCTACTTTCTGCACCATACTCTTTATAAGAAGCTACAGCATACAGCCCACACTCAAAGCTAGGTTGGGATGAAGATCTGGGGATGGTGTGACTAAGTTCTACCACTTTGAAGGGATGTATCTATAACATTTTCTACAATTTGGCACATGAAATGTGTCTCTCATTTATTTCTTCATTAAATCATCTATGTGTGGGCTCAGGAATACTTATTTTATACTCTATATGATAATCTAATAGAAAGCTATTTATTTTGTTATGTTTCAGCCACTTATGGGCTCTGTCTATAGTGAGAACTTCCAGGTTGGCTTTTGGGTTCCTTTGACATGTCTTGTATCTTTGTTTGTCTGTCTTTTGAGCATTTGCTTACTTTATGATATTAAAAAATGCTCCATCTTCATGTAAGTTTCCTGTTCCAGCCCTAGAATAAGAGGCACTGGTTCTTTTTTTTATCAGAGAATGCTATAAGAAATTATGATCTAGTAATTTTAGTTCAGTTTAATCATTCTTAATTTAAATTTAATGCACACATGTAGCTAACAACTACCATACTAGACAGGATAACTCTGTATCCTAACTGCCATCCTCACACAACATTAAAATCCTGCTTTGTGCACCATATTGGTGATTCTCATTCCCTTGGGTAGTATGTTAGACTGGTTATACAACAAAGAATCACTTACCCAATAATGAAGCAGGAAACAGCCGTCCCCAAAAAGGCATAGGCCAGAATCGATCCAAGATTTCTGAAAAAGTGTCTCTGAATGAAACAATAAATAGGGATTATAGTAATTCTTGTCAGCAAGCCAAAAAAACCAAACACATAAACAAAAACTTCACATTAAAAGACTCTAAAACCTAGTATGCTATACTGTTTATATATCTAGTAATATCTGTAGTCAATCATAAATAATGCTATCCAGCCTTAAACGTCATGATTTTAAAATATCCTCTGCACTGTCAATCACTGAGCAAGTTTCCAAGAACCTGATACATTTCAAACAAAACAATTCTGGCTAATTATAATTAACTGTATTAAGTGTATGTATATGCACACACACACACACATATATATACATATACATATATATATATATGTATATATATGTAACCCAATTATTTTTTGAGACTGAACACAAACCAGCTTATTCCACAGTCCTGCCAGTTACTTCCTGCTCTAATGGAATCTTAGAAGATCATTAAAGATGTAAGTCTGAAACAAATAAATGGGAAAGTGTCATCTGAGAAACTTTCTACTTAATTTAATAGCAGAAAACAGACTCCTAAATACATGCTCATGGGACTTGAGATATTTCCTTATATTCATCTGGTTTACTCTTCAGAGCCTGAAAAAGACAGACAATAGAGATGGGAATGGAGAAATGAGAATGGTAATGAATTCAATTCAAGATGGTCAAGTTTGTATAGAAAAAAACTTACAACCAATGTTAAAATGTAGTGATTATTCAGAAAGTTGCAAGACTACAATATCCCTTTGATGGGGTTCTGCATATTCAAAAGTTACCTTCAAAATGAACAACACAAACACATATGCACATACACTCACTTCTTACAAGTCATCAGGTCCATGGGGTCTCCTGATATGGGTGGAGGAAGGTTATGCCTATTCTTAAGATCTTTAACCAACAGGCAAAAGCAATTCCTATTTGAGATTCAGAACTACTTAATAAAAAACAGACAAGCAAAATCCTCCAAACACCCTAATTAAACAAGGATCATCAAAACCTTAGCCGCTATTTTTAAAGGTAACAAAGATCCAGTATGCCAGCTGAGCAACATCAGGAAAAGAGAGCACAGTGGCATCGGGCCATATGAGCAAAGGACTGCAGCTGTCATCTGCCCTGTGTCTCAAAGGGTCCAAGACCCTGTTTCTCATCTTTCCACAATGTTTGCCCCTCTGAGGCTCAGATGTCAAAAAGAATATTTACTGCTCATAAATGACTTGCTCAGTAAGTGAACTACTCAGAAGAGAATCCTTCAAGGGCATGTCATGCCAACAGTCACCACGTGAAGATGCTGCCTGAACAGAGCATGAACATATTATATTTGATTCTGTCTTAAGTCTTTTTTTAAAAGCTATTGCATTTATACAGCAAAATTTGGGGGTAGAGGTTAGATTTCAAAAATAACAACTGTAATTCCCATTAAACTACCATTGAAGAGGCTGGTAAAATAGCTCAGTAGGTTTTCACCATCCTGATGACCTGAGTTCAATCTCTGAGACCTCCACTGTGGAAGGAGAGAACTGATACCATCACCCTCCCTACAAGTTGTCCTCTGACTTCTACTTCTACCTCACAGCATGCATGCATTCCCATACACACGTACAGGCATCCAAAGTAAATAAAAGTATAATGAGTTTTTTCTTTTGGTTTTCCGAGACAGGGTGTCTCTGTGTAGCTTTGCGCCTTTCCTAGAACTCACTTTGGAGACCAGGCTGGCCTCGAACTCACAGAGATCCACCTGCCTCTTCCTCCCAAGTGCTGGGATTAAAGGCATGCACCACCACCACCACCACCACCACCACCACCACCACCACCACCGAGCTATAATGATTTTTTTTAAGTTCCATTAAGGGCTTATATGAGGAAATGCTAGGACCAATGTCATTCAGATGACATATCCATATATAAATTGCAATCTCACATGCACACTTGTGCTTTGTACTCAGTGTTGGAACATGGTCTAAGAATGGAGCTGTATGAGAAGAATTCTGAGAGCTTGTGAGATAACTCCAAGAAAACAGGACAAGAGTCTTGTGACCTCTGTTCCTTCTAAACATTGGATTGTTCTTGGAATGTGTTTTTGTGCCCCTCCCAGGTGTAGTAAACAGGAGTGGGTTTACTTCAGATTATCCATTATCTTACTTTTGTTATTCAAAAAAAATTTTCCAAGCAGGGCCTATCCTTGAATTTGTATATAGCTTGAAGTCATGTAAACTTTGCTCATGTGACCTCGCTTAACTGTCTTAGTTAAGGTTACTATTGATGCAATGAAACACCATGACCAAAGTAAATAGGAGAGGAAAGGGTTTGTTTTGCTCACTGTTCCATATCACAGTTCATCATTAAAAGCAATGAGGGGAGAAACTCAGACAGGGCAGGAACCTGGAGGCAGGAGCTGATGCAGAGGCCATGGAGGGGTGCTGCTTACTGGCTTGCTTCCCCTGGCTTGCTCTGTTTGCTTTCTTATAGAGCCCAGGACCACCAGTCCAGGGGTGGCCCCTCCCACAATGGACTGGGCCCTCCCACTATTGATCACTACTTTAGAAAATGCCTTACGCTGGATCTTATGGAGGCATTTTCTTAATAGAGGTTACCTCCTTTTAGATAACTCTAGCTTGTGTCAAGTTAGCACGCTAACCCTCAGAACATAATTAGCCAGCACGCTAACCCTCAGAACATAAATTATCTGATGCTCTAAATAAAGTTGGCTGCTGCATGAGACTTTAGTCTATCTCATTTTTAAGCTTCATTCTCCCAGGTTCACACTGCCAACTAGAGTAGGAACACTCAATTTTCCTATGGGCAATTATTCCCAGGGCTAATAGAAACACAGATTAGATGAATTGACATTTATAGTATTAACTAAAGCACAAAAAATCAGAAATGTAAATACAAAAATGCATTCATAATATATTACAGAATCTCAATCTTTCCTCTCCCCACCTCACACAAATTGTTCATTTCTTATTCAAACCTACTGAACTAAATTTTTATTTTGAAAAGATATGCCACTTGACTTGCATATTATATAAGCATTTAAATGCACATTTCATAATACACAAAGTATTTTCATATATACAAGCTCATCCAATTCTCACAGCAACCTAGTGGGGTTTCATTCTAATTTGTTTGTTAGATCTTGTGCATGTTAGATAAGTGCTTTACCAATGAGCTAAATTATCAGTTGCTGTTTTGTTCTTTAGACAGGGGGATTCACCCTGTAGCCCAGGCTGGCATTAAACTAGTGGAAGTCCCCTTGCTTTAGCCTCCCCAGTGCTGAGATTATAGGCATGAGCCGCCATATCCAGCTCTTGAACCATCTTACATGAGAAAAATCTAAGGTTCTATGACATGGTTTACAAAACTATGACCAGGAACTGGAGACCCAGTCTCTGGACTTCAGGTGCATGACTTTCTCAATTTCCACCACTCTGCTTTGTGAAGAAAAGGGAAGGACATGAGTTACTGAATTAAACACTAGACCTTTCTTCCAGAATAACAAGCAGAGGGAACAAAAGGAGATAGTGGCATGCCCAAATAAAGCCTTCAAGAATCTAAGCCCAGCACAGACCAGAATGAGGTTCACTTTTGGAGAAATCCATTGGACATCCCAGTTAGTAATGTACCATTCTCAACCTTATATTCCTACTGCTGGGGAAGCAGTTCTCTCCCAAGCCCATAATCTGTGGGGTGTGTGTGTGTGTGTGTGTGTGCGCGCGCGCGTGTGCGCACGCACGCGCGCGCGCATATGTGTGTGTGAGATGGTCACAAAAAAGTTGTCTAAATGATTTTTCCAAAACAAGTGCCCTATAAACACAAACAGTGACACAAAATCAAGGGCAAATCCAATAGTAACTTTTTCAAGGTAGAAAGAAGATGAGTGTCTGCAGAGGTGTACAGAACATACATGTATCAAATGATCCAAATGTATCTACTCATATACCATCAATTAAATTGTAAAATATTTATTACCCATTTAATCAACAATAGATACAATCAGAGATGGCAAGCACAATATCAACCACTTACCTAGTGACTTTATAAGGACTGTTTAAGAAAGAAAAACACTAATGGTTGGTAACACAGAAGACTATAGTGTCAAAAACAAGTTAAAATAGTAACATGCAAAGCTTGTTATTTGGGTTTCTTTTAAGAAAACAGAGCTGATGAAGGGAAGGTTCTTCCAAAATGTTTTCAACCATTAGAGAGGCTTTCATAACCTATAATTTGCTTTCATTTTAAAGCAACTATGACTTTGATTGTATGTTAAGATTAGTTATTTAAAATAAATTATTCATCACCCATTTGATCCAAAGAAAAGTTCCCAAATTTTCCACTGAGGGTAAAAATGATATTATACCTATAATAACCATTTCCTATTTATTATGGGTCAATAAATGATGCAAAGATTCAGATTACTTTGACAACTGTATAAACAATTTGGAAAATTTATATGTTTAGGATGTTTTAGATGGAAAACCTGCATCTAGAGGCAATGTAGCACAAAGGAGCAACCCTGGACCTGGAGTTCAACAGAGAAGACCTAGCTTTGATTTAGTTTTATATAGACTGCACCTACAGCACTAGTCATTCTGAGTGTTTTCAACATCAATGAATTGCAGGACCTTCCTACATTCTGAAATGTGTGTGTAGAAACAGAGAGCCTCCTGTTCCTCAGGTATCCAGCAGCCCAGCCCTCTGATGTTCCTCTCTTGTCCCAGGAGTGCTGCAGCAAGGAGGGCTCACTTGATCTATGAAAGGAACACTTGTTTGACCTTGACCTTAGCCCTTTTGTACTAGGCAATAACTGTTCTTGTTCCTCCAGTCTCCATACTGTGAGTGAATGAGGCAGCCCTTGTCTTGCACAGCAGTTTCTAGGATCTCTCCATTTCAGCCTCCTTACCTCTGACTGACTAGACTGGTAGCTAAAAGGCCACTGTCTCTGTCTTCAATTCATGAAGTACTTATGGAGTACCATTACTAAGAGCTAAACTTAAATGTAGTAGAATTACATCTATAAGGGATCACATGAATAGTCTGGGAAGTTAATAAAAACGGGATTTTCTGTCAGAGCCACTCCTTGGTTTTAAACCATTTATGGAGCATCAGCTAGGTACAGTTACTCAACATACTTATTTCTGTTTATATATCTATATGAATTAAGCCTTCATGAATGTGTGATAAAAATCAAGATGTTGAAAAACATTGGCAGCAGCTTTCTGTGCAGATTGTATAGCTACTGCCACAGTCAAGATACAGAACTGACCTGGAGTATACCACTCATCTAGCATCTATGCAAGGCTCTGCATCCCATCCTTGGCACCACAAAATACTGTTTAACATACAGAAATATTCCATGACTACAAAAATGTCCCTTGTGGTCTCTCTCCCCAAACTCTACTTTTCCATCATGCCTAATCCAGGCAACCATGAATCTGTTCTCTAGCTATATAATTTTGTCATTTCTGTAATGCTACATAAATAAAATAATGCAGCATATAACCTTGAATCTGGATTATGTGACTCAGCATAATTCCTTATAAGTCTATCCAGATTGTACATCAAACATTTTTTCCATGTGAAAGCTGAGCATTTTTCTATGGTGTGGATTTACAACAGTTTGTTTAACCATTACCTACAGGAAGGCATTTTGGTTGTTTTTTGGTTTTGTCTTACAAATAGGATAGTATGAAGAATGAGGCATAGATTTTTGTGTGAACATAAATTTACTTTCTCTTCAAGAAATCCTCAGGAGTGAAGTAGTTAGGGCTTAAGACAAGTTTGACTTCAGTTTTCCAAGAAACTATCACTTTGCTTGCCAAAGTGGCTATACAATGTTACATTTCTACTGGTGGTATGGAAGAGCTCTAGGTTTTAAAACTGGAACAAGTCCCTGATGATGAGCCACCTATGGTCTCTGAGTGGGTACAGAACACAGAAAGCTGAGCGTTTAAGGAGAAAACTAAAAAATTATCTAGGTCAATTAACACTGAGATTCTTAAGAAATCTCTTAAATTATTGGCAAAATGTTCATACCTTCTTTAAACTGTATCCAGCATGGAAAATAATTGGAGGCAGCAGAATGTTGAAAAATACTTCTGGATCAAATGTTACCTGAAAGTTTAAAAAGAAAAAAGTCAAATTTTAGATAAAGATAAACTGATAATATTTATTCAATATTGAAAGCCATTGACTAAGGTGCCTATTTAGAACAAAAGCCACTAATGTGTTAAATAATTACAGCAATGAAGCCACAATTTCCCTACTGACTGGCATGTTCTCCCTCTCCATCTCCCCCTCCCCAGCACTTCTAAATAAGAGTCCAGTGTTCTGTCTTAATACATATTAAGTCACAACCGTTTGAGGCAATTTCAGAAATTCACAGAAAGCTTCTGCCAATGTTTTTCAACAGAAAATAAAAACATCTTGATTTTTATCACACATTCATGAAGGCTTAATTGCAATAAAAACGCTGTCATGAGTTTTTATTAACTTCCCAGACTATTCATGTGATCCCTTATAGATGTAATTCTACTACATTTAAGTCTCTTTTGAGTGAACAGCCTTCTGAAATATTTCATGTGGCCTAGACAAAGTTACCAATGAGGTCTGCAGCTTCCTGATCATCGACAGAAGTTCAGTAACTCTACAGAGACTGAAATCAGTTGTTGATATAAGGAACTCACACTGACATTTCTACACTGTCAATCATAGTACAGCCAAAGGAACTAAGCATTTCTAAACATGCTAACCTTTTTAGGAGGAGGAGGAGGGGTAGGCTAAATATTTAAAATGATTAACTGAAATAAGTCAATTAATCTACCCACATGAATAAATCTTTTAATACTGATTTCTTGCCTATCCCAGAAATCACCCACATGAGAGACACATAATCTTTTTTTTCCTGAAGCATTTTTGCTGCTCCATAATCAAATGAAAAACAATGCTTGAGCCATGCATAGTGAAGAATGCCTATAATTCTAGCATTCAGGAGGCTGAGGCAGGAAGACTGTAAATTTGAGATCAGCCTGAGCTACATTTTAAGACACTATCACAAAAGAAAATAAAATGGATTTTTTTAAATTAGAAAACAATGCTTGGACTTAAATTCTAAAACAAGCCTTTCTTCCTTTGAAGATTAGGTAAGTCTTTGGCATCGGTCACTAATAAGTTTAAGCAGTCAAATATTTGCAGACTATGTGAAGAAAGCCATGAAGAACTAAGGATTGCAGTTCAGAATACTGACTAAGCTAAAAGGGAAATTAATATTATTTTATAATTCATTTCTAAGCCACAGCAAGGTTAAGAGAAAACAGGGCAAGAGGGATATGCAAACATGTTGCACAATCAACAACAGCCCATGTCTATAGATCCTAGCCAGTTAAGATAGTCAGAAGGCTGAAGCAAGAAAGGTACAATCTGGCTCTTCCTTCTCCTCATCCTGACACACAAGCACCCTAGAACACTGTGAGCCAAGAATGTAACTGATGTTCCAACAGTTGGGAAGGATTTCTCTCAAGGTCAAGATGAAGCCAGGGAAGCCGGGCGTTGGGGGCACACGCCTTTAATCCCAGCACTCGGGAGGCAGAGGCAGGAGGATCTCTGTGAGTTCGAGGCCAGCCTGGTCTACAGAGTGAGTTCCAGGACAGGCTCCAAAGCTACTCAGAGAAACCCTGTCTCGAAAAACCAAAAAAATAAAATAAAAAAAAAAGATGAAGCCAGGGAATCAACAACATTGTCCCAGACAGCCGTGGTACCAGCTCACCTTCCGCAGCATGTCATTCTGCTCCACATTGTTGATCTTGCCAGGACTGATTTCTCCTTTCAGAGTGTATTCAAAGAACTTCCCACTGACATTCACTAATAAGGTGCTAAAGGCTCTGTCTTCCTGAGTACAGCTGAGTGACTTGTCATGACCGCTGGTAGCAGGGGTTCCATACCTCAGGATCACTCCGACAATGAGCCCTGAAATAGGGTGTCACACATAAAAAGAAAAATCAGTCATTTATGGAGGTGCAGCCATGCAGCTGGGCTAAACCTGCCCACTTTTCTGAATAACTCAGAAAAGCCATTTTCCCCTTTCTTTTTTGTTTCTCTCTTTCAGATACTGGCATGAGCCTAAGTATGCTTTCTCTGGTATTCTTTTTTACTCTGAACCTACCTCCCTTTTGCCATGTGGCTGCTTGCCCAACTTCCATGCCTAACTCAAAACGGCATGGCTTTTTCTCTTCCTCTTCTCGATCTACCACCTCTGGGCAGATGCTGAGATTTCCAGATTGCCTATCCTAGAGTTTTAAACATTAATAAAAATCATAGTTGAACTTTACAAAAGCCAGTCATGTGGCAGAACAGAAAGTATGAAGTGATAATCCTGATGATTTAAGTCCCTCAGTCACTGGAAGGATTAAAGAGAACAGTGGTTAATATGGCCCCATGAACAGACTTAATACCTGCTTGTGTTTCATGTCTCATTTCTCGGGCTTTTAGTAGAGAAAAAGTGTAACATTTTCTGCCCTGAACAGAATAAGGAAGAACTACTAAGCCTTTGTGTTTCCCCAGAGCATCCCTCAAACCAGTCCTGCTACCATCTGCTAGGGAGGACCAAGCCACTGGAATTTTTAGTTGATATAAATGTAACATGCTTTGCCACACACCAGAGGGAAAAGAGGGAAAATTAAATAGTTTTTCTTAGGTCATTCCAAGCACTGAGGATCATGGAGAAAGTAATTATACCCGCTGGGAGGCTAAATGTTGCAGTGTAAGCTTAAGTAAAGTAGTCATGATTCTAGGGCCAGGGAGCTGCTTTTTGAGTCTACACATTTAAAACGGTGTTCTTAATAATCTCATTCTGACCAACTGTGAAACAACCTTAAAACCTTAAAGGAATAAGAAAAGTCAGACTTAATTTTAAAAAGCATGTTTATCATTATCAAAAAGTTATCTAAAGAAAATGAAGAAGTCCATAATGCAAATGCTTCAAGTTATCTGGAAAACAGGCAAAAGACAAGTACTTCTTCATTGTTAATCTTCTAGCCAGGTCTTACAGATGAATTTCCATTTGTTACTTCATATCCAGTGCCAAATCAGATGATGGCAGAGATGGCCAACCAGAATTTGCTCAGCTCTGCTCTGCTCAGCCTTGGGAACATGCTCCTCAGCTGGCACTATCACGCTATCTTGGTTCAGGCCTTCTGAGTATCTGCTGGTAAGTGAAGTTGTGAGTTACCTACAGCAAAGTGGCCGCTGGTCACATCTTTTTATTTTCCTGATCTTCATTGCTGCTCCAGCAAAAAAGGTCTGATAACATTATCAGTCTCTATCAATTCTCCCTCATAGGAGGCTGTGAGAACCCTGATAAACATCTAGGGGTCCTCTGCATGAACCAGGAAGTAAGCCATGTGTAGAGTTAGTCCTAGTGCTTCCTAGTCGGTCCTAGGGGCAGAGAACAATCCCTTTGCAGTGGAACTCTGTCCTCCAGGTGTGATATGGATATTGCCAACTTGAAATCAGAGCAGCTGTGATTACTCATACAAGACCCTCACAAGATTAGGCCAACAAACACACCCTTGTGGAAGTTGCTCCCCCACCAGGATATTTATAGTAATTTCTGGGGGGGGGCACTCTTCTTCAGTGGTGCAGCTGTCTCTAAGTTGCCCATGCTTGAACCCTTACATTTATGATCCTATAAATAACCCCCAATTAAACTCACTGGTTCACTAAGCTACACCAGTAGAATTGTTTCTTTGGCCTGTTATCAGAGCCCTATCTAAGGTGAAGAAAAGTCACATAGACCCATTTACATTATTTTGCTCCTTCTTCTGATGACTGTGTACAAGGTCCCACACCACAGATAATCTCTCTTATGGTTACAATGTGCTATGCATTTAGATCCCACCATTAGAACTCCACCAGAGCCTGCATCTTTGCTGCCTGTGTACCCTTTCTCTAACAATGCAGAACTCCACAAATGTTCTATCCTCTTTGTTGCAAGGATGTTCCTTGGGGGTTATTCTTCTCTGTGACAATCTGGTCAACAAGTTACATCTATTGGTATCCTGTGAGTGAAACCATATATGTCTATCTCTGTCTCTGTGTGTGTGTGTCTGTGTGTCTGTGGGTGTCTGTGTGAATGCAGGGGTATGCATGGAGATCAGAGAAGAACTTCAGGTATCAGTCCTTGTCTTCTACTTTGTCTGAGATGAGAACTCTCTTTTTGTTGCTGCATGCACCAGGCTAGCTGGCCTGTAAGGTTCTGGGAAATTTGTTGTCTCCACCACTTTTCTTCACCTTAGATAGGGCTCTGATAACAGGCCATAGTCAGTAGGGAGGTAGCTATGATGTCCCCACATTCATTTTATCCAGATCTCATATCACAATTACAAGAGATAATATAAGTGTAATTATCCATCACATTTATAAAATACTGCCTTAAGCTGTGGTATTCAGAGTCACCTGGGGAATCAGCTAGAATACAGACCCCAAGGTCTTCCATATAGCTTCTGATCTTTTGGTCTGGGTTATAAGTTTGGGGTTTTTGCTTGTTTTGGTTTTTAGTCCAGTTCCTATGCACATCTAGAAATGAGAACTGTTGCTTTCCTTTGTTCTTTATTTTTTCATTTTACATCCCAACTGCAGTTTCCCCTCCCTCCTCTTCCCATTACCTCCTACCCACCTCCTCTTTCCCCTCCTCCCATTCACTCCTCCTCCTCTGTTTTTCTTTAGAAAAGGGCAGGTTTCCCACAGATGTCAGCCAGCCATGGTATATCAAGTTGCATCTAATAGGAGACTAGGCACCTCCTCTCCTATTAAGGCTGGACAAGGCAATCTGGTAGGACAAAAAGTCCCCAAAACAGGCAACAAAGTCAAGAGACAGTCCCTGCTCCCATTATTAGGAGTCTCACAAGAAGACCAAGCTACACAACTGTAACATATATAGAGAGGGCCTAGGTCAGTCCCATGCAGGCTCCCTGGTTGTCAGTTCAGTCTCTGTGAGCTCCTATGAGCCCAGGTTAGTTGATTCTGTGGGTTTTCTTGTGGTGTCCTTGACCCCTTTGGCTCCTACAATCCTTCCTCCCTGTCTTCTGCAGGATTCCCCAGAGGTGGGATAGCCCAGAGACCTAGGATAAAAATCAAACACGACTGGCAAAAAAAAAAATCAATGAAATGATTCCTAATGATATTCTGCTATACTCATAGATTGGTGCCTTGTCCAACTGTCATCAGAGAGGCTTCACCCAGCAACCTACAGAAACAGATGCAGAGACCCACACCCAAACATTAGGTAGACCTTGGAGAACAGCTCTTTTCTAATCCTTTTACCAGGAGATTACACCCTTGGTATCATGAGGGATTGATTCCAGGACATGGCTACAGATACCAAAATCTCAGAGTACTCAAATTCCTTATATAAAATGGTAGTTCCCAAATAGAAACAATTCAAATGCCCATCACTGATGGAATGAATATGCAAAATATGGTATATTCATCTAGTGGAAAAGGAAGTGGACTACTGACATATGCTACAACATGAATGGAACTGAGTACTTAAGTTCAGTGAAAAAAACCCATCAATGAAAACATGCTGTGTAATTCCACTTCTATGAAGTGCCTAGGATAAGCATATTCATAGAGATGGAAAGTGTAGTGGTGCCAGAGGCTAGTGTCGAAGGGATTCTGCTGGAACAATAGTCTAAAACTGGACTATGGTCGTGGACTCACTAATTTAACCAAAAGGCATGTATAAAATGACATTTATAATATGTGAGTTTTAAAAAGACAACAAGTATAAATAGTGAGTCTTGGTAATGCAGCCACAATTCCTTCCAGTGCTGCCATTCTAGGCTTTTCCATTCAAATCTCTGTGAAACAAGGTTGTATGTTTATAGGGATGTCCAAATTTTGACACTGTAACATGGCATTGTCTTCCACCAAGTTCATACTCAAGAACTGTACAATCAAGTTACAAAAATTACACCAAAAAAATCTCATCATGTTTTAAATAAGTTTAGGAGTTTGTGTTAGCTCACATTTGTAGTTATCCTGAGATACAAGCAGCTATTGAACCACAGGTTGGACATGCCTGCTAGTAGGCTGGCCTCAAACTTACTATGTAGTCCAAGCTGGTCTCAAATTCAGATTCTTCCTGCCTTAGTCTCTCAAGTTCTGAAATTATCATTAAGATTTCTTAAAGGGAAGTGGAACCAATGTAAGAGTAGCAATGTGTATATATTTTATTTCAAAGGCTTCACAATAGAGGTTTGACCGGCCAAATATATTTTACATAAGCCTAAATCCTTCAGAATCTTAGAACAAACACAGAGTAAATGTGTTTAAAGATGACTGAAGCAGTGACTAAGGTTAACTATTTAGGTGGTACATTTAAATTTAATGTTACTGTCATTTTTCCACTGGGTCACTGTGTGTAAGTGTCACTTTCTCCAGGAGGCCTTCTCTGTCTCCCTAGGTTAGGTACCACAGCACTGTACTCTCACTGTGCTGCATAGTTCCCTGATAAACATACCACCCTTTCTTAGGAGATTTTCATAGTCTGTTTGCCTAGCTGGCCCAAATGTCAGCTCCATGGGGGACAGAGGGAGGTATCTACTGAATTCTCCTCTGCACATTTAAGTATCTGGTGTACTCAGTGTTGAAAATCTGTTGAGTGGCAACTAGATAGAGGCAGCATTACACTCAAATGTATATTAAAGGAAGTTGGTGCCATGAAGAAACATTTCTGAATTCTAGAACTCATTTCTATAAATTTAAAATAAAGACAATGCCACCTGGACAACAAATATAAACCAGGAAAACTAGCATCTTTGAATCACAAATATTCTCAAATGAAAATCTCATTGCTACCCCCTGAAAGCTCAACTTTTCCATTACATGAAAGCTGCTACCTGCAAAGTGCATAGGAGCCACACATATACACAAAGCCCACAGTCCCAGCCTGTGAAATAGATCAGATATCATAGCCCAAGTTTTGCCTACTACACATAGCTCGGGAGCTATAGATCAATTGTTAAGAGTGCTTGCCTAGCATGCTTGAAGCCTTGAGTTCATTAACATAAACTAAGTGTAGTAGTACATGTCTGATATCCAGTCACTAAGGAGGTAGAAGCAGGATAACCAAAAATTTAATGCCATCCTGGCTACGTCAAGACTTCAAAGCCATCTCTGACAAAAAAACATACATATACCAGGGAGTTGGTTTAGCAGGTAATGGTCTAGCCTCTCAAGTCTAACCACCTCAATTTGATCCCTGAAACTCACATAAAAAGACAGATGCAATGGTGTACCTCTGCAATCCCAGCCTTGCTAGAGGGAGATGGGAAGCAGAGACAGTAGAATCACCTGGAAACTCATAGGCCAGCTAGCCTAGAGTGAAGTCTGCACACAATAAAGCCCATGCTAGCTTCACAAAGTGGAAGATGAGAGCCAACTCCCCAAATTTTTCTCTGACCTCCACATGCACACAGTGGTGTGCACACCTCTCTATCTCTATGTCTCTGTCTCTCTCTTACACACACACAATGTACAATGATGAAATTAAAGTAATAAAATAGATACCTTATATAATCCCTATTGTCTTCCTTCTCTTTTTCCTTCTTTTATTTTATTTTTATTTTTTTATTTTTTTGGTTTTTTTCGAGACAGGGTTTCTCTGTATAGCTTTGCGCCTTTCCTGGAACTCACTTGGTAGCCTAGGCTGGCCTTGAACTCACAGAGATTCGCCTGGCTCTGCCTCCCGAGTGCTAGGATTAAAGGCGTGCGCCACCACTGCCTGGCTCCTTCTTTTATTATATATGGATGAATGACTATTTTTTAATCACTCATTCAGGCATCCAAAATATTTTGGTGTAAGGTCCAAGAAAGTGGACAGATAACAAGTATTCTTCTGTGGAATAATCCTTCTGTACACTGTGTGAATATATGTCACTATGATTGGTTTAATAAACAGGCTAACTGGCCAATAGCTGAACAGGATAAAGTTAGGTGGGAAAGCCAAACTGAGGATGATGGGATGAGGAAAGGCAGAGTCAGAAGGGTCACCAGCCAGATGGAGAACCAGTCAGACATACAAAATGGAATAGACTTAAAATCCATTAGCTTCAGGGCAGCACATAGATTAATAGAAATGGGTTAAGTTGTAAGAGCTAGTTAGCAACAAGCCTAAGCTATTGGCTGATCATTTATAATTACCCCCCCCCAAAAAAAGTCCCCTGGCCACATAATAATCAAAACACTAAACACACAGAACAAAGAAAAAATATTAAGAGCCGCAAAGGAAAAAGACCAAGTAACATATAAAGGCAGACCCATCAGAATAACACTAGACTTCTCAACAGAGACTATGAAAGCTAGAAGGTCCTGGACAAATGGTATATAGACACTAAGAGACCATGGATGCCAACCAAGACTATTATACCCAGCAAAACTCTCAATCACCATAGACGGAGTAAACAAAATATTCCATGATAAAACAAGATTTAAACAATACCTATCCACAAATCCAGCCCTACAGAAAGCACTAGAAGGAAAAAATCCACCCTAAAGAAGCTAAACACACCCAAGAAATCTCAGGCAATAGATAATCCCACACCAACAAATACCAAAGAAGGAAAACGCAACGCTACCACAAAAAAATAACAGGAATTAACAATCACTGGTCATTAATATCCATCAATATCAATGCTCTCAACTCACCTATAAAAAGACACAGACTAACACACTGGATAAGAAAACAAGATCCATCCTTCTGCTGCATACAAGAAACACACCTTGACTTCAAAGACAGACACTACCTCAGAGTAAATGGCTGAGAAAAGGCTTTCAAATCAAATGGACCTAAGAAGCAAGCTAGTATAGCTATCCTAAAATCTAATAAAATAGACTTCAAACTAAAATCAATTGAAAGAGATCAGGATGGACATTACATATTTATCACAGGAAAAATCCACCAAGATGAAGTCTTGATTCTGAACATTTATGCCCCAAATACAAAGGCACCCATGTTTATAAAAGAAACATTACTAAAGCTTAAATTGCACTTCAAACCCCACACAGTAGTAGTGGGAGATTCAACATACCACTCTCACCAAAAGACAGATCTACCAGACTGAAACTTAACAAAGAAATAAAGGACCTAACAGATGTTATGACTCAAAAGGACTTAATAGATATCTATAGAACATTCCATCCTAACACAAAAGAATATACCTTCTTCTCAGCCCCCTATGGAACTGTCTCAAAAATTGACCACATGCTTGGTCACAAAGCAAATCTCAACAGATACAAAAACACTGGAATAACCTCCTGTATCTTATCAGACCACCATGCCTTAAAGTTAGATTTCAACAACAACAAAAATTATAGAAAGCCTACAATCTCATGGAAACTGAATAATGCCCACCTGAAACATCAATGGGTCAAGGAAGAAATAAAGAAATGAAAGATTTCCTAGAATTCAATGAAAATGAAAGTACAACATACCCAAACTTATGGGACACTATGAAAGCTGTACTAAGAGGAAAATTCATAGCTCTAAATGCACACATAAAGAAGATGGAGAAATCCCATACCAATGAATTAACAGCACAACTGAAAGCTCTAGAACAAAAAGAAACAAACTCACCCAGGAGAAATAGACGCCAGGAAATAATCAAATTGAGGGCTGAAATCAATGAAATAGAAACCAAGAGAACAATAAAAAAAATCAATGAAACAAAGAGTTGGTTCTTTGAAAATAATCAACAAGATAAACAAACCCCTAGCCAAATTAACCAAAAGGCAAAGAGAGAACACCCAAATTAACGAAATTAGAAATGAAAAGGGAAACATAACAACAGACAATGAGGAAATCCAGAGAATCATTCAAAAACCTGTACTCCACAAAAATGGAAAATCTGGAAGAAATGGACAATTTTCTGGATAAATACCACATACCAAAATTAAATCAAGACCAGATAAACCACTTAAATAGACCAATAACCCCTAAAGAAATAGAAACAGTCATCAAAAGTCTCCCAACCAAAAAAAGCCCAGGACCAGATGGTTTCAGTGCAGAATTCTACCAGACTTTCAAAGAAGAACTAATACCAATACTCTTCAAATTGTTCCACAGAACAGAAACAGAAGGAACACTACCAAACTCTTTTTATGAGGCTACAATTACCCTGATACCCAAACCACACAAAGATACAAGAAAGAAAGAGAATTACAGACCAATCTCCCTCATGAATATTGATGCGAAAATACTCAACAAAATATTGGCAAAACGAATCCAAGAACACATCAAAAAAATTATCCACCATGACCAAGTAGGTTTCATCCCAGGGATGCAAGGAGGGTTCAACATACGAAAATCTGTCAATGTAATACACCATATAAACAAACTGAAAGAAAAAAAAATCACATGATCATCTCATTATATGCTGAAAAAGCCTTTGACAAAATCCAACACCCCTTCACGATAAAGGTCTTAGAGAGATCAGGAATACAAGGAACATTCCTAAACATAATAAAGGCAATTTTATTGGTGCAAGCCAACAGTCACCATCAAATTAAATGGAGAGAAACTCAAAGCGATTCCACTAAAATCAGGAACAAGACAAGGCTGTCCACTCTCCCCATATTTATTCAATATAGTACTAAAAGTTCTAGCTAGAGCAATAAGACAACAAAAGGAGATCATGGGGATACAAATTGGAAAGGAAGAAGTAAAACTTTCACTATTTGCAGATGATGTGATAGTATACTTGAGTGACCCCAAAAATTCAACCAGGGAACTCCTACAGCTGATAAACTCCTACAGTAAAGTGGCAGGATACAAGATCAACTCAAAAAATCAGTAGCCCTCCTATACACAAATGATACAAGGACTGAGAAAGAAGTCAGAGAAACATCACCCTTTACAATAGCCACAAATAATATAAAATACCTTGGGATAACACTAACTAAACAAGTGAAGGACCTATTTGATAAGAATTTTAAATCTCTAAAGAAAGAAATTGAGTAAGATATCAGAAAATGGAAGGATCTCCCATGCTCATGGATAGGTAGGATTAACACAGTAAAAATGGCAGTCTTACCAACAGCAATCTACAGATTCAATGCAATCCCCATCAAAATACCAACACAATTCTTCACAGACTTGGAAAGAAAAATACTCAACTCCATATGGAAAAACAAAAGACCCAGGATAGCCAAAAGAATCCTGTATAATAAAGCAACCTCTGGAGGCATCACCATTCCTGACCTCAAGGTCTACTATAGAGATATAGTAATAAAAACAGCTTGGTACTGGCATAAAAACCGACATACAGACAAATGGAATCAAACTGAAGACCCTGACATTAATCCACGCACATATGAACACCTGATTTTTGACAAAGAAGCCAAAACTATACAATGGAAAAAAGAAAGTATCTTCAATAAATGGTGCTGGCATAACTGGATGTCAATACGTAAAAGATTACAAATAGATTCATATCTGTCACCATGCACAAAACTCAACTCTTAGTGGATCAAAGACCTCAACATAAATCCAGTTACACTAAACTTAATAGAAGAGAAAGTAGGAAGTACTCTTGAATGCATTGGCACAGGAGATCACTTCCTAAATATAACACCAGCAGCACAGACACTGAGCACAACAATTAATAAATGGGACCTCTTGAAACTGAGAAGCTTTTGTAGGACAAAAGATACGGTCAAAAAGACAAAAAGACAGCCAACAGAATGGGAAAAGACCTTCACCAACCCCACATCTGACAGAGGGCTGATCTCCAAAGTATATAAAGAACTCAAGAAACTAGACATCAAAATACTGAACAATCCAATTAAAAAATGGGCTAAGGAGCTAAACAGAGAATTCTCAAAAGAAGAATCACAAATGGCTGAAAGACATTTAAAGAAATGCTCAACATCCTTAATCATCAGAGAAATGCAAATCAAAACGACTCTGAGATACCACCTTACACCTGTCAGAATGGCCATGATCAAAAACACTAATGACAGTCTATGTTGGAGAGGATGCGGAGCAAAGGGAACACTCCTCGACTGTTGGAGGGAATGCGAGCTTGTACAACCACTGTGGAAATCAGTATGGCAGTTTCTTAGTAAATTGGGAATCGATCTACCTCAAGACCCAGCCATATCACTCTTGGGCATATACCCAAGGAATGCTCAATCATACCACAAAGATACATGCTCAACTATGTTCATAGCAGCACTATTCGTAATAGCCAGAACCTGGAAATAACCTAGATGCCCCTCAACTAAAGAATGGATTAAGAAAATGTGGTACATATACACAATGGAGTACTACTCAGCAGAGAAAAACAATGACAGCATGAAATTTGCAGGCAAATGGATGGAACTAGAAAATATCATCCTGAGTGAGGTAACCCAAACCCAGAAAGACAAACATGGTATGTACTCACTCATAAGTGGACACTAGATATAAAGCAAAGAACAATCAGACTGCAACCCACAGAACCAGAGAGGCTATACAGCAGGGGGGACCCTAGGATGACTGTGGCTTATAATAAGTTTTGGTTTTACTCAATTACTGGGCAAGCCTGTAGTGGGTAGCCACTCCAGCTTTGGTCTGGAAGTTCCAACACCCAATGAGGCTTCCGTAACTATCACGCCTACAAGGCGGGGCCAAGGGAGGGCCTGAAGACCTGAGATCAGGATGCGCGGCACTCTCTTGTTTCCTGGACCTGGACGCGAGAGGTAGACCGAGGAAAGTTCTCCAGAGAACACCGCCGGACTGCGCTGCGTCTCTTCCAGAACCCATCATCTACCTATCCCTTCATTTGTGAGTTACGCCTTTAAATAAATCTCCTTTTAACTACGTGGAGTGGCCTTAGTAATTTCACCAATACAAGCCTTAATGAAACATTTCACTATTAGGATATGAATTTGTACTGTGTCAAGCTGACAATAGAAAAATAAATAAATAAATAAATAAATAAATAAATAAATAAATAAATAAATAAATAATAAATAAAAATATATAATAAGCCATGTAAAGATAGAAAATATACAAAGAAAAAAATGAATATTCAACTTATGTTTTGTCAAGATGGCCCACTTTGACTACTGGTGGTTGGAATAGGAATGGTCCCATAAACTCATGTGTGAATACTTGGTCCATAGGGAGTGGCACTATTAGGAGGTGTGGCCTTGCTGGAGTAAGTGTGGCCTTCTTGGAGGAGGTGCATCACTAGGGGGGTGGGCTTTGAGTTCTCAGAAGCTCAAGCCAATTCACTTCTACTCCCTGCAGATCAAGATGTAGAACTCTCAGCTCTTTCTCCAGCAACATGCATGCTGCCATGTGCCCTGCCATGATGATAATCAACTAAACATCTGAAACTGTAAGCCACACCAATTAAATATTTTCCTTTATAAGAGTTGCCATGGTCACAGTGTCTCTTCACAGCAGTAGAAACACAAGATAACTACTATGCTATCTTTTGGGGAGAATGCAGGTAGCTTCTCAGGACCAACAACAATACCCCCACAGCTAACTCAAACCTCACCTCCCAAATAAGAAACATTTTCTTTATAGACGAGAAATTGTATGTAATACAATGTCCCTAACTACCACTTGAGAGGTATTCTGTTTGCTTTAACTTTTCTTGCATCACCATCATAATGAGGTTTCTTGATCCTCCAAAGGAGATGTTGGTCACATGGACCTACTGGCATGAATTTCACTTTTAAAGAAAAATTACCCTAATGCACTAACCATGAAACTAGCATATCTCTGTTCTCCATGTTAAAAACTGGTGCATCTGCCAACTCCTGCTACTCAATATCAGGAACCATCAAAGAAGAGAGAGTGGAAAGACTACAGAGACAGAGGTCAGGAAGGACCAGGGTGAAACAGCATCTTCAAGACATAACAGGGCTACTGTACTCATGACCTCACAGCAGTTGTGTTTGTCTGCACAAGACCTTGATAAGATCAAGCCATTCAATATTCTAGTATGGAAGCGGGAGGGACTCACCAGTCCCCATCACTAACTGAGATGACAGATTTCTGTATTTTTGCTGTAATCTCCTGAGTCATTAGTATCTGGGAAATAACCAAAGTCAACAACCGGAGTTACATTAATGTCACAAGAAATGCTTCACATCATACATCTAGCAAAATCCTTTATGTGTTTCTAAGGGCAAGAATAAGATGTAATTGCAAAGTGCCTATTAATTCAGCTTAGCTCACAACTACATCGATTCAACAGGTTACTTGATAAAATAATTTTAAAACAAAACAGAGTGGAGTAGCTTTACTAGAAAATGTGTTGCTCATCCTGCAGAGTAGTTCCCAATAGCTGGACCCTGCATGTCTGGAGGTTAGAACTCTGAGCTGGGTACTCACAGGAAAGTCAGAAGCTGGCTGACACAGAACCTGCCCTCCACAGTCCCACTATAGACACACAGACAGAAACATACACACACACCTGAGCCACTTGGATACACATTACAATAAAGCTAATCAAATTACACCAGGCACCACAAGAAAGGCACAAAAAGTTGACACAAGATACAGAATGAATATTCCTTTCATGTGAAAAAAGTTGTTGAGGAAAACTAGAAAAAACGGTAACTTCTCAATTGGACTGTACAAGAGGAATGAAAATATACAGAGAAGGAAAGAAGCTAGAAACTAGACTTCAGAGAAAATTCTCACATCATGTGGCTGGTAAAAGAACATCAGATGGGCCTGAGTTGGCTCATGCTGGGGAGAAAGGGGAAGGGTGGGGCCCCAAGTGTCACATGGAAGGCAGCTTCCATCCCTTTGAGCCAGGATCACAAGATCAGCATTTACCACACAGGAAACAGAGGCCACCAAAACTTGTGGGCCAAGAAAGGGGCACATACAACCAAGTCTGACTTTTAGAAGGTTCCATAGCAAAAATACTGAAAATGAACAGCAGGAGAAACAGGTTATGAGTTCAAGAGCTTTAGCAGCTCTCCCAAAAAATCACAGTTCAGGGTGTCCTGGTTTCATTTCTGTTACTGGAATTTAAAAACAAACAAACAAAAAAACAAACAAAAAAAAACTGACAAGGAGCAACTCAGGGGAGAAAGAATTTAGTCATCTTATACTTCCAGGTTGGTCAAGGCAGGAACCTGAAGCAGCTAATTACATCATATCCAAAGTCAAAAGTAGAGAGTAATGAATGTATGCAGGCCCGAACTGCTCAACTCACATTTTTTCACTCATACAGTTAAAGGCCTACCCTCCCCCATTAAATGGTGCCACCCAATTTTATGCTGGATCTTTCTGTATCAGTTCATCAAGACAATACACCACAGACATGCCCACAAGCCAATTTATATAGACAACCCCTCATTGAGACTCTCTTCTTGGGTAAATCTTCACTGTGTCAAGTTGACAAAACCAATCATCACGTGGGGTGGGGGGGATGTCAAAATCATTCCTCTGCTGAAGATTCCCCATTGTCCTACATCCTTCTACTGCTTTCTTTCATTCATTTGATGGCTGTGGTTCAGGTTCACACAACATGTCTCAGAATAGTCTGAAAAGTTACCCACTCAATCCTACCATAAAATTGGGTGGCACCATTTGATTTATGAGAAATCAAGATATATCAGCCAAATGCTATTGGGGGGCCTTATTTGGATTTTAAGTCAAACTAAACAAAAAGTCAACTGGAGAAATATGGACTCACTATATATTTGACAAGTATCACAAAATTATTGTGGATTTTTAAGATTAATAATGTATTATAGCCATATTAGTAAAACATCCCTTGTCTTCTAGAAATATTTACAAATCAAATGATATAATGTGTGGGGTTTGGATCAAAATCACACACAGGATAAGCTGGTTGGGAAGCATAAATAAAATAAAATGAACTATAAGCTGGTGATTAATGAAACAGGATAATGAACTCGTGGGTTTCATGTATTATAGTATTGACTTTACTTTTATGAATTTGAAACTTACCACAATAAAAGTCACCTAACTAGTATATGATATGGTATCATTCTAGGAGCCATAAGGTGAGCACAGATTTCCCTGCCCCTGCTCTAGAACCTCTGTCCAGTTGCCTGTTCATCAGCTCACAAACACCTCAAAATCAATAGGTCCCAGAGGTTCCTCTCACTCCTCCATGTCAGTATTGTTTCTCTTCCCTATTCCCTGTCCTTGCCACAGTCAGCTCTCTGTGAGTCACTCTTGACTCATTTACACCCACAAGCACCATCAAGGTTCTGCACGTTGGCAGCCATTCTTTTCTCGGGAACTTTTCTTCAAAGCTTCTTCATCCCCCTGCATCCATCACACACTGCTTAGCAGTCTACCTCAAAACCACCGCAATGATTGTAATTCTAAAAGAAACATCACTGCCTAACTTAAAGGCTCTAGTGGCTCCTTGCCAGCTAGAGGACAAAAGCCCAACTGCTCAGCAAAGCAGAATCTCCTAAGCACTGCCATCTGAGTGAACTCAATTCTCACAAAAGATGTGAAAGCTGTTTTAGAGCTAATTAAGGATCAGATTAATGAGTGATACAACCACCTTCTACATGACACCCACAATCATAGTACAGGACCCCTTAAGGCAAAGTGGCCAGGCAGCCATTATAGAAAGTCAGCATCACCAGCCAGCATACTCTCAGTACTGTGCCCAGGAGATAGAATCCAAGGCAGTTGCCGGTCGAGCAAACTATGGCCACACAACAGAGCCTAAATGACATGATGAAGCCTCAAAGTCAAACCCAATCTACTAGCATCTTCCTTAGTATCAGACAGCATCTAAGCCAAAGAAACAAAAAGCATATTAATGATAAAAGGTAAAGAAATAAAACATCAGCACACTCTACTATGAGAATTACAGAGTTATGAATCACACTTATTAAAGGTACTGAAATAAGGTAAGCAAAATGCAAATGGGCAGTGTTGAGAGGGTATGTCATATGTCAGCACCAAAAGCAGAGCCCCATCCATTATGGTGTCTGTTTCTTCTTTCCACATGCCTCTCAGTTGCTCAGCCCCAAACTAAAGCTTATGCTAAGAGAGATGACAAATATTTCCCTGGCTTCAAAGCCATGTGAGTGAGCAATTCCAAACAGAATATAGAAAAATCTGGGATCGGTGACTGTAGTGGTTTGAATAGGAATAGCCACCATAGGCTCAAATATTTGAATGAGTGGTCATTAGGGAGTGGCACTAGTTGAGAGAGATTGGGGTGTGTGTCCTTGTTGGAGGAAGTGTGTCACTGAAGGTGGGCTTTGAGGTTTCACTCTTTCTTCCTGCTGCCTGTGGTTCCAGATGCAGAACCCTCAGTTATCTCTCCAGCACCATGTCTGCCTGTGTGTCACCATGCTTTCCACCATGACAATAATAGACTAAACCTCTAAACCTGTAAGCAAGCCCTAATGAAATGTTTTCCTTTCTAAGAGTTGTCATGGTCAGGGTGTCTCTTCACAGCAATAGAACATTGACCACCACAGTGACAATAACCCATTTAGTGACAACCGCGCAACCAGTACCTCCCCAGATATACACAGTAAATATGAATATAGCAGTCAATAAGGGGTATACAAACTCTTCTGTCTCTTCACAGGCCTCATATTCTGACAGGGAAAGAACCTTTCAGATAAGATATCTATGTTAAGCAGGAAAGATAAAAAATAATAGAGGAAAAAAATAACACAAGGAGAGTTGTAGGAGGTGCCAAGGTAGCACAGTGAAATCCTAGAGAGCCAAAAAAGAGGTTAGGTTGCAATGGAAATAGAAAGGATATAGCATAGAATATGAGTTAGCTGCTCAACTCCTTGCCTTTCAATTTTTTTTTGCCAACAGTCACATTTTCTAGTGTGTTTAAAAATAAGATGCCACATCAATTACTTGTATAATACTCAGTGTTTGTCTCATCACTTTGTCAAGGGCAGTGGGGCATGGCACAGAGAGAGACACAGTTCCATGCTGCCACCTGCAGCAGCCTAAGGAGTTCTTTACAGAGACTTCTCTTCAGATGAAGCCCAGATTCTTAACTTGGCCACAGAGATGAATTTCAGGATGGACAGTATGAAGCAGAGTTAGAGTTTGTGGTGGGAAAAGTTTTAATATGGATTTTAAAACAGAGATTAGTAGTGGGAACATGAACTCCAGCAAAGAAGCTATGACTACAAAGGCTAATCAACTAATGAGAACTTCAGTGATATGGAGAAGTTGGAATGTTGCAGGTCAAGAGCTAAATTATCTGGGGTATCTATCTCCTCTTAATTGTCATTTATTAGCCACCTCTGGATATGACTTACCATCTTTGTAATCACCAGGTACATCCTTTGGACTGTACCACCAGACACCCCTACCTCCATTTCTATCAACCAAAAAAGCTGTCAGCATCTGAGACCTATAGCTGATATTTCCCTGTTTGTCTGTAACCCATCTACCTGATATACCTACCAATATACTTGAAAAGTGTCTTATCTCATGACTTAAGTTTCTGTTATTATAAAAACTTCATGGAACTGTTACCACGTTGGAACATGATATTTGAGTAAACCTGAATCTATGTTCCTGGGCCATATTGGGCTCCAGAATAAGTCATCTCACATTTGTTCCTTTGGGGCAAGGGATGTTTCTTTCATTGACAATAGAGAGACACTGAGGGCAAGAATGGTACATAGTAAAGAATGGGTATGGGTTTCTCAAGAAAAAGTTGCCCTTAAATGTGTTAGTAGCCCAACAGATGAAATTACATTGTTCAAAGGGTTTCTAAGGAACTTCTTTATTTCTGCCCTTCCCCACTTTTCTTAGTAAGTGAAATCAAAGAGTGGTACCTGAGGTGAGTTGGGTAGGGTTACAATCTGATAAAGTAAAGCTATAGGTCACAAGGGTTGCACAAGTGGGTTTAGACTTACCTTATACTGTAAAGGAAGTATCTTGTGAAAATCCTTAAAAAATTGCAAGTTTAGAGTTGAGAGAGGGAAAAAGCCATAACTGGTCCTGAATGCTTAGGCCTTAAGCATGATTTGTTGCTTTTTAAACATTGTTATCTGAAATATCTCTAGAGAAAAGTAATATTGTCTCTATACAGGCAATATTCATAGCAAAATTTGTTAGTTGTCCTAGAAATTCTTTACTCTCATTTGGAGAGAAACTTCATTCAAGATTGGGAAGAGGGTGTTCCTTTCCATTCCCATGTCCCTTTCATTTTCTTCTTTCTACCTGCATCAATTTGACAAATATATGAGAACCTACTCTATAAGACAGTGCCAGGCACCAAAAAAGGGAACAGGCCAAAAATGGTATACAATGGCTCCTGTCCTCTGACAGTCTAAAGCCCACTGAAAGCGAGCCAATTCTGCTAAAAGAGAAAAAAAGCATTGGAAGAGTCTCTATCAATGGTTCTCCTAGTTTGTATTATAGCAGTGGGATGCTCAAGTCTCTCAGGGGAACAAAAAGCAGTTAAATGTTGTGTGGTAAGGGAGGGCATCCCACCATCTGGCTGGGTGTGGATGGTAGTCTAACATAACAGAAGGACAGGTCTCCTGCAAAATGCAAAGTCAGGAGTAAAGTGATGGAATATGGTGATTAAAAAAGTAAGAATGACACATGTGGCCAGAGAGGAGTAAGAGAAAAAAGTCAAAGATCAAGACTAAATAGAAAGAACTAGAAACCAGCTATGCAAAAATTGTATCTAAAGCCACAATTATGTGCGCAAAAGTCATCAGAGCAGACTACCATTTGGGCACATCTACATTTAGCTAAACAGAGTGAAACAGGGACACTGAGTAGATGAAGCACACTTATATGACTAGAAGAACCTCGTTCTGAATTATGAATAGTAAATGCTTTGAGGAATGTACCTGGAATAGTGGAGAGGACAGTTAGGGTCATCCCCCTACCTAGATTTAAATATAAGAAAATGAAAGCTTTCTTTAACACTACCTAGCCATTTCCCTTGTGTTGGATATGAGTGACAAACTATTAGCAAAATGAAGGAGTGAAGGAGTTTAGCTGTTTGTATGCTCTTAAGGGCCTGGGAATCCCCAAACCACAGGGTGGCTCACCTGGAATGTACCTGAAGTGCATGGAAGGTAACAGCACTCTGTGTAGCAGCATACACAGATGAGGCCATCCATCCAAAGATACAGGGACTACCTCTGGCTGGTCAGGGGTGGGAAAGGGGCAAAGCCATCACAGCAAGGAGATGGACCCATCAATCTTTATCTATAAGCACACCATAACCACTGCTTCTGTGCTTGTTCTGTCCTTTCTTAGCAAGCTGGTGCCAACACAGGGTTCCCTGCCACTTGGATATACAAGAGAAAACACTGTACCACCTAAGCCTACATCCTGCTTGTCTTACCCAGCAAATATCTCATTAGAAACAAATCAATTAGCCTCGGGTTACATTCAGGCTCTGAACCTGGTTAATTCAAGCCAATCCTCAGAGCCAGACATTTCTACTTTTGAGTTAGCAATGTCATTGTTTTAATTCTCTACCAAGGCAGGTGCTACATTGCCTGCGTGGCCTCTTGCAGTACATGTGCTACAGGCCTTAACATCCAACTGCAACATCTACTTTCCTTGTTTTATTTGACAGATAGCTCTGTAATGCTACCTATGGCTCTGACCTTTTCTTCTAATCCAATCACTTCATACAGAGTAAATGTCACTATTAAAAGCCATCTGAAAACAGTTTGCCATAAAGCAATCACAAAAGAATCTCAGGTATGCATTTTCTTTACCATTTGTCATTGCTTAACTAACCTACTCAACATGGCTGAGCACTACACACAGTAAAGAGAAACTTGTTTGTGGCTTAATGAGAAGACAGACTGTACCTCCCATTCTTGACCCTAATACCTTCCTTCTGCCTTTGATCAAACCACTAATTCATTTTTGTTTGTATCCCTAGTCTAAGATTACAAAATACACATATCTATAAATATATAATAGTCTTTTCCTTATTTATCTTTCTTTTGGGAGTGTGTGTTGTGTAGTGGTTCTGCAACATGTGTATTTACTGTATAGGTGTGTGCACATGTGCATGTGGGTGTGCATGCACCTGAGTATGGATGCCAGAGGCAGTTGTTCTCTCTCACTGATCACTCTCCATATTGATTTCTTGAGACAGGGTTTCACTGAACCTGAAGCTCATCAATTTGGTTATACTGGCTATCCAATGTGTATCGGGGATCTATCTGCCTACTACTATCCCCCCATCCCCATCCCCAGTGCTATGGTTGCAGGCATGCGTCATTTGCCTGACTTTTTATATAGGTTCTGGAATCTGAAGTCAGGTTCTCATGCTTGCAGGGCAGGCACTTCACTGATTGAGCCATCTCCCCAGTCTTTTCTGGTTTTAATTTACACTAATACTTTCTAGAACTAGGAGGTTGTGGCTGTGGAACGAAGACCAAAACAATAAAACTTAAACAAGGCAGACAGGTTTTTTTTTCCTTTATGTAGAAGATGGAGTAAGCATTTCTGTGATGACCCTGTGGCTCCCTGTCTGGATATATTGTCATTTAGGCAGAGGGGAGTGAGAGGACAAAGGAAGGCATTCTCTTTCCTTTTAAGGGCATGACTTCCAATTTGCATACACTACTCTATATACATCTTATTAGCCAGTACTTGGTCATATTTGGTTACATGGTCACACCTGGCTATAAGAGAAACAAGAAAATAGTCTTTTTTTCTGGGAGGCCATTTATCCTTTGAAAATTTCATTACTGGCCAGGCAGTGGTTAATCCTAGCACTTGGGAGGCAGAGGCAGGCAGATCTCTGTGAGTCGAGGCCAGCCTGGTCTACTGAGTGAATTCCAAGACAGCCTGGGCTGTTGCACAGAGAAATCCTGTCTCGAAAAAACAATAATAAAATAAAATTTCATTAATGGAAATCATATTTACTAGACAAATTTCACAGCATCTCCCTTTTTACTGGATGTAATCTTTTAAGAGTTACTCAGGTTGAAACATATAAAGTCATGAATGTGCATTGCTATTCAGTTGCACAGTTTCATATATGAGCTTGGGTGACAGGTTTGCTTTAGAATTGAGGATTTAAATTCTAAATATGGTGCATGAATATATCACAATTTATTAAACCATGCCCCTGCTGCAAGACACCTGGGTCTTTTAAACACAATATGTTTACTGACTCTTTAAATCACATCAGGGAAAATGTTAAATTAGTTAAATGCTAAATTATATGGATCAGTCTCAGGTACACTCTTGTTATTTTATAAAACTTTTAAAGTGCTCTACACCAAGTTGATTAAAACAGAAACTTGACAATGTTGAACTACATAAAAAGAAGAAATAAGTCTGTGGTCTACCTAGAGTTTCTGCTATTGTAACTAAACATTGTGTGGTGTTTCTTGACAACTGAAACAGAGAGGAAGTATGGTGTGCCATTCTAACTCATCATTCGATAAGGGTAAATAAAACAGCTAAGAGAGATAAATGTCTGCTCAATTCCACATTCTAAAACAAAGCTGACTTATTTTACAAAGCTCAGTTAGCAGGAAAGATTAATGCCACTAACAACATATGACGGGACAAGACTTATCTAGGAGTATTCTTATTTTACCCTTAACAAGTAAAGGACTTAGTATTCCCAGTTTTTCATGCTAAGGATGTAGAGCTCAGTGGTACAGAGCTTGCCTAGCATGTGCAAAACCCTGGGTTCCATAAACAATACAGTATAAAATAAGGGGGAAAGTTTCTATATAGGGACAGGTTAATGCCCATATGCAGTTAACCTGTAAGTTCTGCCAAGTATTCATCTAAGAGGAATGGACCAAGAGTCTTCCAGAGTTTGACAGTTTCCCTGGTAGCTTGGTATTTTCCAAGATCACACTATTAGGCACCTTCGTGTCAAAGTCTTTTTGACTCTCCGGAATTCAAGATTTCAACCCATTTTAGAGAAGTGAAAAGAAACTGGTTATTTCTGTGGCTTCTTTTTTCACAACTGTAAACAACCAAATATAGTATCCTTTCCATTTTTACATGCATTTTGGTAGTTTTTTTTCTTTCAGTATATTTTTAAATTATTATTTGATATGCAAAAAATTATGGGATGTCATATGATCAGTCAATACATGTATACGGTACATAATGACCTAGTCAAAGAAATTAACATTTCTGACTCTTCAATCTTTAAAAACTTTAAAATTAAATCATGGCTACAATATCTTACCCCAATACACTACCCTCTATGTTTCAGGCTTTTTCCTATTACTATAAGTCAATTCCCCCTGAAGAGAATCAGCACATTTGTGTACTGTTTCAAATCAGCTAGGACAATATATAGAACATCCACTTTACACTATGGATTCAACTTATAATAGCAGCCCTTAATTCTCACTACAACTTCATGATGTAGGGATTACTAACACCACTTTCCAGTTAAGAAAGCTGGGTATTAAAGCCTGTAAAAATTATATGGCTGGCGAACTTAGAGCTAAGAGCTAATTTCACATACTTCCAATTCCAAACTTTCTAGCAGCTGCAGATGTTCAGACGGCAAGTAAGTTATGGCTAAAATTTAACTCATCTTTGTAAATAATACATGTGTCTACTGTGTAGAAGCCTCTGGTCTTCCCCCAAAGCAAGCTTGTGGATATAATCTGGCCAGATTGAACTCCCTCCAAAAATTTTATTTCCTACTTACTCTACAAAGACCTCCATCCTCACCAGTATCTGATCTGCCAACTTTCACCACTGCCTCCACAGTTACATAAAAATATATTCAGTCAATGAATGTTTCAAGATCCTTCTATGCCTCAGCCACTTTTCCAGTGTTTGGATACATATATAAATGAAGAAAACAAATTGAAATTCCTAATCTCCTAGAACATATTTATACTTCTAGTATGTGGCCATATGCAAAATCAAGATATATCACACTGTGTATTAGAAATAAAAAGTGCTACACTCCAGCCAGGGAAGCAGAGAAGCTAACTGCAGATCTTCACCTCTCCCTCCTCTCCTCCATATCCAATCCCCAAGTCTTACTCATAACTCTTGCAGCAGAATACCTGCTGAGACCAATCTTTCCCCTCTGATCCCACCTCCAGTGGATCACACATATCTTCCCCTCCTAACTTCCCTCCACCCATTCATTGCTTTATCCCAGCCCCCAACTCCAGCAAGCATTCCCTGGGAACCTGCAGGCCACTTCAGCCAATGAATCAGGTAGGCTAACAGCAAATCTTCACCTCTCCCTCCATTCATCCAAATCCAATCCCCCAGTCTCATTCCTAGATCCAGAACAGACCACCTGCTGTGGCCTCTCTTCACTTGGCGCCCATTCTCTAGAGACTAAGCAGTTCCTGATAGAACACCCTGCTTTCCTCCCTCCTGTGGATCCCCTCAGCAGCCCACTCCTAGATCACCCTCATTCCTAAGTGAAAGTTCCCAATTCCTAGAAAGACATTTTACCTGGAACCCGCAGTATACACATCTATCAGAATCCAAGAAGAATTTCCTACCAGGAAAGACAAAGCCACCACAATCTTCTAAGAACCAGAGAAGAAACGGAAAGTAAGGAACAAAACAACTACCCAACAAAGATGAGACCAGATATCAACACCTAGAATTACAATCTTACAAAACACAGATGCCTAGATACCAACATAAACACACAATCAATAACAGCCCAATATGTCTCCACTAGAGCCCAGCAACCCTACCACAGCAGGCCCTGAGTGTTGCAACATAGCTGAAGCACAAGAAAAAGACCCCAAGATAGCCTTGATGAATGTGACAGAGGTCCATAAGGAGAAAATCAATAAATCCCTTAAAGAAATATATGAAAGTACAAGCAGTGAAAGAATATTAATAAAAAAGTTCAAGACATGAAAGTGGAAATAGAATTAATAAAGACAACCCAAATCAGTAAAGAAAACTGAGCAGAATCTGGAAATGAAAATTTAGGAACTCGAACAGGAACCTGAGAAGCAAACTTCACCAACAGAACACAAGAGACTGAAGAGTGATTCTCAGGCACTGAAGACAGGATAGAAAAAATGTATACCTTGATCAAAGAAAATGTTAAACCTCAAAAAATCCTGGCACAAACATCCAGGAAATCTGGGACACCATAAAAAGACAATCTAAGAATAATAGGGATAGTGGAAGGAGAAGAAACCCAGGTCAAAGGCACAGAAAATATTTACAACAAAATCATAGAAGACTTCCTTAACCTAAAGAAGGAGATGCCTATAAAGGTAAAAGAAGCATACAAAACACTAAATAGACTGGACCAGAAAGTCCCCTTGGCACATGATAACCAAAACACTAAATGTGCAGAAGAAAGAATATTAAAAGCTTCAAGGGAAAAAGAACAAGTAACATATAAAGGCAGGCTTATTAGAATAATGCCCAACTTCTCAATGGACTCTCTAAAAGCCAGAAGAACCCGGACAGATGTTCTACAGATTCTAAGAGACCACAGATGCCAGCCCAGATTACTATACCAAGCAAAACTTTCAATCACAATAGGTGAAGAAAAATAAGACATTCCATGATAAAACCAAATTTAAGGAATATCTATATAAAATACAGCCCTACAGAAGGCACTAGGGAAAAAAATCCAACCTAAAAAAGTTAACCTCACCCAAGAAAATACAAATAATTCCAAACCATTAAATCAAAAGAGGGGAAACACACACATCACAACAACAACAACAACACAAAATAACAAGAAATCAACAGTCACTGGTCATTGATATCTCTCAGCATCAATGGTCTCAATTCCCCAATAAAAAGACACAGACTAATAGAATGGATGCAAAAACAGGATCCACACTTCTGCTATATCCAAGAAACACACCTTAACAACAAGGATAAATATTATCTCAGGGTAAAAGGATGGAAAAAGATATTCCAAGCAAATAGACCTAAGAAGCAAGCTGGTATAGCCATTTTAATATCTGACAAAATAGACTTCAAACAAAACTAATCAGAAGAGCTAAGGAAGCACACTTGTCTTCTTAGTTACTGTCCTATTTCTGTGAAGAAACACCATGACCAAAGCAACTCTTATGAGAAAGCATTTAAATGGGCTGGCTTACAGTTTCAGAGGTTTAGTCTATTATCATTATGTCAGGGAACATGGAAGCAAGCAGGCAGACTTAGTGCTGGAGAGGTAGCTGAGCATTCTACATTCAGATCTGCAAGCAGCAGGAAGAGACACTGGGCCTAGCTTGGGTTTTTGAAACCACAAAGCCCAACCTCAGTGACATATTTCTTCCAACAAAGCCATCCCTACTAATCCTTCTCAAGCAGTGCTACTCCCTGATGACTAATCATCCAAATTTATGACCCTATGGGGGGCATTCTTATTCAAACCACCACAACACTACATATTCATCAAAGCAAAAATCCACTAAGAGGACATTATAATTCTTAACATCTATGCACAAAATACAAGGGCGCCAAAGTTCATAAAAGAAACACTACTACAGCTTAAGCCATATATTGACCTTCACACTCTAATAGTGGGAGACTTCAATATCCCATTCTTGCCAATAGACAGGTCATCCAGACAAAACTAAACAGGCAAATGCTTGCACTAACCGATGTTATAAACCAAATGGACCTGACAGATAATTACAGAACACCCAAACACAAAAAGATACACTTTCTTCTCAGCACCTCATGGTACTTTTTCCAACACTGACCTGTAGATGTAACCAACCGTCTTATAAATAAGAAACACAGAACCAATGCAAAGAAGAAAGCCAAGAGGTCAGAGCTAAGAGCTAAAACCTTACCCTTCCTCCTGCAGTGATCCTACCTCTCCGAAGGAGCCACTACTTCCTGTGTTAAGTCTTTATATAGTCTCTGTTCTGCCTTCTCATTGGTTGTAAACCCAACCACAGGACTGCCTCATCACGGCCTGTTTGTATAGACCTCCAGGTGTTCTATGGTTGGTATTGAGATTAAAGGCATGTGTATCCAATGCTGGCTGTATCCCTGAACACACAGAGACTTACCTAGCTCTGTCTACCAAGTGCTGTGATCACAAGCGTACACCACCACTGCCCTACTTTCCTATGGCTTGCTAATAGCTTGGACCCCCAGGCAACTTTATTTATTAACATACAATTAACATTTTGGTACAAAAGAAAAATATCACCATACTTCTCCCTTTCTATTTTAATAAAAAGAAAAAAGGAAAAAACTTATAACTAACATAAGAAAAACTATATACAGAAGTACAATAACTATATACAATATATACAAGTAATAAATACGTAAACAATGTCTAGTCTATTTGTATTTAACAAATTCAGAGAAAATAATTCTATTATCTATCCTATTCTATCTAATTCACTTTCTATCCTAATTAATCTTCAACTATAACTAAATAATCTTCAACTCCTTCAGAGACCCAAGAAGGAAATAATATTAGCTAACAAAAATAAAAACAGGAAGTACATGCAAGCAACTTCCAAAAAATTGTGAGTTGACAGAAACAGCCAGCTGCCTGGACAGTCATCTGAGGTTTCTCCGCAGTGTTGGGGCATCATCTTCAGCCTATAGGCTTAGCGTATCTGACAGACTCATTTGTGAAGTAAGATATACACAAAGTCAACAGTTCAACCTCACATTGGGTGAGAGCAGTTCATGTACCAGAAACACCTGAATTCCACTAGTGTCATGTCCTGATTCAGGATTTTAAATTCTGAAAATTGTTGATGTTTTTTGAATTCAGCTGTCCATTCTTCTTGGCTATGTGTGTATGTGGCTTCATCTCAGCATCCCGTTCTTCTTCACATCCCTCTATTAATTGCCATTCTACTATTGAGAGGCGTGAGCTTAGTTACTCTTCAAGAATAACTGTTTCAGCTGCTGTTCCATTGTACATCAGACGCCATCGGCCCATTGCCTGTTCAGCTGCCTTCAAAGAAAAAGGCACTGTACCTTTTCCAGATTGCGAAGGCCACTTCAGGGATGGTGCCATATTGTCCTGGCCTCAGAAGATGCCTTTTGATAAAGCCATAACCACACTTGTTTTGGCAAGAATCAGTAGTCCTTAGTTTCGTGTCCTGTCTGTCCTGTTTGTCAGCAGTTGATTTGAGGATACTTTGTTGTCTGGTGGCTACTTTTGCCACAATGAAAGTTAACTCCATATGCAGTTTCTTCAATGCCCATATTCTCTCTGAAGTAGATTGGTACTGCCAGGAGCCGACATGTCTTATGGTCATAACAAAAAAGAAAAATTTTCTAAGTTATTAAACCATTTTAAATGTCATATTCTGTAGATCTCTGAAGGGTTTGAAGATGACCTGTCTATCTAAAATATATCTGCTCAATATAGAAAACATACCTAATATGACTACAAGTTCTATTGTAATGTCTAACTACTAACTTTCATTTTTTTATATTCTAATAGTTGGTAATAACAACATTCAAGGATCAGAAAATTGTATTACATTCTTAAATGAACGGTATAAATACAGTTAGAAATATACATATAGCATTTTCTAACAATATCAATTTCAATATATATAATTTGTATATAAAACAATCCAATCCAATGTAAAGGATTTAAAACTAATAATTTTCTTTCTTTTTTTTTTAACAAGAACCTTTAATCTCCTTTGCTTAGCCCTTTTCCTATCCCTTGACAACAATTTGTAACCAAACCCCCTAATGAATGAAAATTATCCCAGATCCGTAACCCATTAAAAGACCAAAAAAAAAAAAACTACCCGCCCCACACCACCTCTTTGGGAACGTGGGCGTCGTATTCTTAAAATTGCTTCCTGCTGGGTATGGGCGAAGGTATCTTTATCCTGAAAATAAAAATTTTAGGTTAATTGTCAAATTCTAGGAAATGTAACTATATCCTTCGTTATCCAGTTTGTGTATAATGCCAAAGTTCAGGGTTTATCTCAAATCCTTAATCAAGTAGTCTTTGAGACTGGATCATTTCAGCTAGCTTTCTCAAAATTGCTCTGAGCATTTTGTAGTTCAAAGCTGATCTGTAGATGATGTTTGCCAGCTTAGTGATGTTATTATTGTCCACGTGGAATTATTGTTGTTGTGGGGCCCCATCTTCTTCCTGGAGACTTCAGTTGATGTTAGGCCTGGCCATGAATTCCTGCAGAAAACTAATAAGAGACTCCAACACAAAGACATATATATGCAGCTAATTGAAACCTTTTTACTTTCTAGAATTAGCTAGTATTCTATATGACCATTCATATCTTAACAAAGTTGAAAATGTATATATCTCTATATATATTAATCTTGTAAATTTTGATATAAAATTCATACTTTAAGAAAAGTTTAAAGAATCAGAATAGAATCAAAGAATTGAGATTAGTAATAGAATAGTTCCTGAATTAATTTTGCTTTTCTCCTGTCTCATAGCAGAAGATGGCTCTTTCTTCTGGCATGATACAGAGATTTTGCATTTTCCTTTTAACAACATGCTTGAGTTTAAAGAAGGAGAGAGCCATTCTCCAACTCCAAAGTCAGCTTTAAATTTTAATTGAATCAGGACTATTAGAAGACCAATAGTGTTAATTCTTTAAAAAAAAAAA
>CABHPH010153705.1:0-48384 GCA_902168325.1 Peromyscus nudipes
ATTTTGTAACTATCTTTCCTAGAAAACATATATATCAGGTGATAGTAAAACATAGTGGGGAAATAAGATGCTATAGTCAGAAATTGGTTTTGCAAAAATATTTTAGAGTTGTATTGAGTGATACATATACCAAGTGATACAATAAAACTAGGGGAAAATAAGATCCATATTCTGAAATTGATTTTGCCAAAAATATTTTAAGGATATATCAGTCTCACAAAGTAATATTATGTCTCAGAAAGGCATGCAAGCACATAAAATCTGTGGAAAATGTTCAGTTTGGTGAGGTTTAATGTCCTCAGAAATTTAAAATACACAGATGGAAAAAGTACACATGATCTTCTCAAAGTCTTGTGCCCTAACACCTTTGGGTATGCTTGCTTTGTTTGTCAAAATGGTGTCAAGTCTGTTAGAACAGCTTGGCCAGTTCTGACTCTATTCCTTCCTAAATTAATGGTATCCAGATGAATTTTGCAGTTTAATGGGAAAAGTTGAGTCCCCTCACCAGCTCTCAGGGAAGAAGCTATTCATCACTGTGTAATCGTACTTCTCTTTTATTCGAAGGAATGAACTATTTTCCGTGAATTGTTTTTAACTTTGTTTATGCATTTTACTTATTTTTTAAGTGTGCCATGTACAAACAGCCAAACAATGCAATTAAATTTGACATTCATCATAATGATGTACCACATAAAAAGTAGCTTTGAATTCTGCTCTGCCATGTACATTCATGAATAGTTGATCTATCCCAAAACATTAAAATTGAGCTCACAAGAGGAAAATCTTCCTTAGTTTTACAGCAATTATAGTATTTTTACCAGTTCTTCATAGTACAACTATGTAATATTTACCAATACTTTAAATACTCCTGAGTTAGAATCAATTTGGCATTGAAATAAAAGGAATTTCAGTGCCAACCTTCACTTCTTTTATGTTTTTTCCTAACACTGATACACCCAGCACAGCTCAATACAAGGTGGATGATGATTTTTCAGGCACAAGCTTTTAGGTATCACAATCTTAAACATACTTGTGTTTGACTCTATAAATTATGCATTGATTTGAGGATATCTTGTTTCTTTCTCTAAGAGTTCACCGACAATTCACGTGTTTAATACTAGACTTTCATATAAGGTAAAAGAATTAAAAATATTGTTCTATGTAAAAGAAACATCATTTAAAAATATAAATGAGTATAAAATGGGGTTAGCTTGAAAAAATATATCTAAGAAGGTTGATCACAATGAAAATGGTAAAAAGTAATATAAACTGGTAATATTTTAATGAGACTTATGAGATACCCTTGTCATTGGAAAACAATCATGTCTTAATATGCGTGTGTGTGTGTGTGTGTGTGTGTGTGTGTGTGTGTTATGTGCAAACAAGTATGGTTTTCTAACAAAATCAGCATTTTGCAGTTTTTGGAATGGTTGACAATTTCCTAATTTAAATCCAGCCATCTTTGCAATTAAATGAAGGTATCAGAGAACTGATTACTGCTTTTTCCAGATCTTTATGCATGACACAATTTCAAAGGGACTTACATTTTACATATTTTTTTTCTGCCAAAGGACAGGAAAAGACTACAACTAATGAAGTAATAAGTGAATCCAATGCACCATTATTGCATTGTTAGATTTTGTGTTGCTGCAACCAAACGTTTGAGGGAAAAAAGATTAATGAATGAAAGATTTGTATTAAATGTTATTTCCAGGTATAAGTCCACAGTCCTTAGCAGTTGTCCTTAAGCCTATGGGAGGGTGAGACATCTTGGCAGGAAGAGCACATAAGGTAGACAAACATAGACTGGTTATCTTTTACACACACACACACAAGGAGACAGAAGCAAGCTGGACAGGGACAAGATAATCCGAAAGAGCCCACACTAAGTAATAAATGTTCTTGAGCTACATCCTGACTCCTGGAACTTTCTATCGCCTGTCAAATAGACTGGAAGCCAGACACTATGGTATAATACATGAGCCCTTTGCATACATGTTATAGCTTTTAGTTTTGTGTTTTCATAGGTTTTTTTGAGTGTAGGAACTAGTAGGTTTACTTCTATGTATCTATCTCTTGTGACTTCCCTTGGGCTCTTTTTCTTCTGTTTGTTTTGTCCTAATCCAATATTTAAATTTTGTTTTATCTTACTGTATCTTCTTTATTATTATACGTTTGGAGGCTTTTTCTTTAATGAGAGACAGAAAATGGGTGGATCCACATGCTAAGGGAGGTGTCGAGGAACTGGGAGGAGTAGAGGGAGGAAAAACCATCATCAGGAGGTATTATTTGGAAAAATATCTATTTTCAAAACAGGAAAAAATAAAATAAATTCATTGCATGGAAAAATAAATACAATACCATCTCTTTGAAATATTTCATATTAAAGATATGTTTTATAACAAGGGAATTTATATATCTTCTTCATTTGGATTGAAACACCAAAAAGTTCACTGGGTACATGCCATTTATTCAAAGACCGAAAAAGAACTTCATAGTCTAACTGTACTAAACATCAAATTATAATACAGGGCAACTCTCACAAGCTAATACTTAAAAAATGGGAAAATTGTCTTTCTGAGTCTGGGTTACCTCACTCAGGAGGATTTTTTCTAGATCCCTCCATTTGTCTGCAAACCTCATAATGTCATTGTTTTTCTCTGCTGAGTAGTATTCCATTGTATATATGAACCACAGTTTATTTATCCATTCTTCAGTTGAAGGGCATCTAGGTTGTTTCCAGGTTCTGGCTATTACAAATAATGCTGATATGAACATAGCTAAGCAAGTGCCTTTGTGGTATGATTGAGCATTCCTTGGGTATATGCCCAAGAGTGGTATAGCTGGATCTTGGGGGAGATTGATTCCCAATTTTCTAAGAAAGTGCCATATTGATTTCCAAAGTGGCTGTACAAGCTTGCATTCCCACCAGCAGTGGAGGAGAGTTCCCTTAGCTCCACATCCTCTCCAGCACAAGGTGTCTTCAGTGTTTTTGATCTTAGCCATTCTGACTGGCATAAGGTGGTATCTCAGAGTTGTTTTGATTTGCATTTAAGACAAACATGGTATGTACCCACTCATAGGAGAATACTAGTTGTGGAACAAGGATGACTGGACGGCTACTCACAATACCAGGGAGGCTACCTGGAAAACAGGACCCCAAGAAAGACACAGGGATTGCCCAATGACGGAGAAATGGATGAGATCTACATGAACAGTCTGGACGTGAGTGGGGGTAATGAGGGGCGAGGGGCGAGGGAAAGAGAACTTGGGGGAGCGGGAGATCCCAACTGCATCAAGAACAGAGAGGGAACACAAGGAATGTTCATGGTAAATGAAGACCACGTGAGAATAGGAAGAAGCAAAGTCCTAGAGAGGCCCACAGAAATCCACAAAGATGCCCCCACAATAGACTGCTGGCCTTAGTCGAGAAATAGCCCGATCTGACCTCCTCTGGTGATAGGATGGCCAAACACCCTAATTGTCGTGCTTGAAACCCCATCCAATGACTGAGGGAACTGGATGCAGATATCCAAGGTCAGGCCCCGGGTGGAGCTCCAGGAGTCCAATTGGCATGAAGGAGGAGGGTTTATGAGGGCAAGAGTTGTTGGGACCAGGGATGGATGGAATACAGGGATGAGTGGCCAAACGAATGGAAACACATGAACTGTGAACCAATGTCTGAGGGGCCCCCAACTGGATCAGGCCCTCTGAATGGGTGAGACAGTTGATTGGCTTGATCTGTTTGGGAGGCATCCAGGCAGTTGGACCAGGTCCTGTGCTCAGTGCATGAATTGGCTGTTTGAAACCTGGGGCTTAGCAGAGATGCTTGGCTCAGCCGGGGAGGAGGGGACTAGACCTGCCTGGACTGAGTCCACCAGGTTGATCTCAATCCTCGGGGGAGTCTTTGCCCTGGAGGAGATGGAAATGGGAGGTGGGCTAGGGGGAGGGGGGCAGGGCGGGAGGGGGGAGAATGGGGGAATCTATGGCTGATATGTAAAGTTGAATTATATTGTAAAATAAAATAAAATAAATTAAAAAAAGAAAAAAATGGGAAAATTGTAACAATGTTTGAAAGTATTTGAAATAACAGTTTATCAGTAAGATAAAGTTTCCAAATTCCTCCATATTTGTCTTTATGGTTACATTAGCAGTATTTAGGAAAAACTGTTGTTGCTATGTAAGTCTGCCTTCCTACATTTAGATTTTAGATTCTTATATATCTTTGGGTTTTTAAGAATTGAAAAGTTAAAATATGTATTGGCAGGTTTGACATTTAATTCTCTATTTAAAATTCATGTTTGTTATCAATTTTGAATTGTTAAGATAAGAACTTCCTAGATTCGGGAATTAAATCAGTCATAGTCTGCCTTCTTTTACTCTACTTTGAAGACACAGTAACATATTTTTATGCCATAAACATTTTCTGTAAAGCTATATTCTTAGTATAACATTTTTGGAAATTATTGAACATACAATTAAAGAATGAATTATACTTAAAACTAGGTAATCCATAATGATTTTTATCAGCTCTAACACTGTTTTGGATATTCATCTAATTGGAATTGTTTTTTTGTTTGTTTTCTCATGAATTTTTTTAATTGATTCTTTGGGAATTTCACATCATGAACTGCAATCCCCTTCATTTCTCAGTCCCTTCGGTGTCTGCCCTCCACTCCACAGCACCCTTCAGAAAAATAAAATTAAAAAAACAGCCAGCCTAACAAAAACATTTCTCTTGTCAGTCTTTCCCACCTCTTCATCCCATATTCATTTGTCATAATGGCACTGGTAGCCTCATAGCGTGCTACACAGTATGTCCTTTTGCCCAGACATCTTTACTTGCGAATGTTCATTATGTGTTTTGATCAGGTTCAAGGCTTCTGGCTTCTGGTTCAGTCTCAATTCTGGACCCTCACCGAGACTCCTCTCAGATATCCTGTTGTTGCTCCAAGTTGTGGACATCCTATGGCTATGGTTCCATAGGATCAGTCCCTTCAGGTGCTCTAGCAGTTCACACATGGGGTAGATGTTAGGGTGGGTCAACTGAAAGCCCTGGATGTGGGCTTGAGTGCTAGCTGAGTTGGTTCGTCTGGACCTCTACCAGGACTACCCTACTCAGTTGAGGGTCAAGGCCAGCTCTCCCTTGCCCATGGCATAGGGGCTAGCTCTCATGCCAGGTCAGCTCTCCTGTTACTATGGGGAGAGCCTGGGGGAGGGAGAGGGTGAAAGGGGAAGTTTTCCAAGGCTGTTGAAGGTCAAGGCCAGCTCTCCTGTGTCCATGCCACTGGGGCCAGTATTGGCAGTGGAGGGCAGCTCTCACGCAGAGGCAGTTGGCAAGGGTCAGCACCAGTGCTCAGGTACTCAGGTCACAGAGGCCTGTTCTCCCATGGTGGAAACACGATCCACAGACTTCAACACAGACTCTGTCTAGAAGAACAAGGGACCCAGAACCCTTGGCTACAGCTTAGGCCCAGATGTCATCGTGGCCCTATGTGACAGTGCAGACATCAAGGGACCCCAGGTGGGCAGCCTGGGCCACCCATATCAGCCTGTTTCTGACCACCTTTGTGTTTTCAGGTCAGTTTCTCTCCACTGGGATTGCTTTTAATTATTCAAAGTGAATGTGAATTTTAGGTACAAATCTCAGACATGCTGTTATTCTTCTTTGTCAAAAGCATCATTAATGTACATATAAGTGAGGGTTATGAAACTTCAGGATTCCCCTTACTTCTGACAGTGTGATGATAGTGGTATTCCAGGAAGAAATGAACATCAAAAATAGTCTTCAAAAGAACATTACAAAGCATTTAAGTTTTTCCACAATTGCTAGCATACATTTAACAAATACCAAATATTTAAAGACATTTAAAACACATCAAATCATTTAGTCATCATAGGTTTCTAGAATCTTATTAGAATCCTGCTGCTTAAGCTTTCAGTATGCCATATCTGGACACCTCTATGAGCTAGGATCAAAATGGAAGACTCCCTTCTCCCAGCAGGGGCTTCCTACTCTCTGCCTGGCCTTATACGGAAGGTGTCTATCAGCTTGGATGCCTGACTTATCTTAAGTGTGACCTTTGACTCAGCTCTCTGCAAATGCACTCCCCTTGCCTCCCATATGATAACGAGGTAATGTGCTCCCATCTGTATGATGGGACCATGCTGCCAAATGCAAATAAAGAATCCTGTGAGCACCTATTAGGGAATGTTCCAGCTTCTGTCCCTGTCCTATACATTCTCCTAACTTTGGAATAAAGTTGAGTTATCTCACTGAAGCTGACTCCTAGAAGGTTATTTTCATCATACTGACTGCCAGTCAAGCCCTGCCTGCTGCTGCCTCTGATCCTTTGTCCTCACAGCCTGGTGGCCAACAGACCATGAGAAAAAAGGAGATCCCACAGAAAAGAATCTTAAAACAGTCAAACATAATATATTTTCAGGAAAACACACAGGGCCACTCAAAAATCAGTGTTTCACAGATTTATTCAAAATTCCCAATGTACTAAAATTCTGTAATATTACCTTACATGTATAGTAAGCTTCAATCACCTTTAGGAGTTTTTTTTTCTTTCCAATAATTAGGATGTCAGAGGAAATAATCAAAACAGCTTTATCATTAACAGAATATTCAGTATTCTAATGATTATGGCTGTGTAATATCTTTCTAATGAGCTAAAATTTCTAAGTTTAAATATATGGCTCAAATATTAATGATATTACATTTCTAATGTTATAATATTAATTAATTCAATAACATATTCTGTCCTTATCCTGAAAGTATTTTTTTAATAATCAGAGATAATCTTCAAATTTATCTTGGCAGAATAAAGTATCTGAGAATGCTAGCTGAGTTAAATAGTTCATTGATTAATTAAAATTTAATTGAAAGATAAACTTTATTAAAAGTATTAATTCACGTTAATTAATGTACTTCTGCACTTATATTCAAAGAAATAAAAGAATTGGTATGTTGAAGACATATTCATATGCATAATTTTAATGCAGCATTACTGACAATTTCCAAGATATGGAAAGAAGTATTTGCCTAAAGAGTGAACAGAAAAATTGATTTGTATGTATGTATGTGTGTGTGTGTATGTGTACTGGAGTGACAATAAAATATTATTCAGCCTTCAAAAGGAGGAAAATTCAGGCTTTTGTAACAACGAGAATGAACATGGAAAATGTTTCAAAAAATTACCAGGATATATTTTTTAATGTTAATTATATGTGAGATCTAAAACTGAAAGGAAAAATGTTGATTTTAACATATGTTGATAAGCAGAATAGAATAGCATACACAAGAAGGAAAGGAAAGATAGTGTTCAAAATGAACAGATGCTCTATTACAAAATAGCTAATTTCAGAGGCCTAATATAAGCAAGATAACTCTAGTTAAGGAAACTGCATTTCCAAGATACAATAGAACATAAGCACATAGGAATTCACAGAGACTGTGACAGAATTCAAAAGACCTGCACAAATTTAAGGCAGAGAAATATCCAGCATGGAGAAGGGAAAGTAGGCAGAAAGTCCCACCCCTACTTAAGAAGTTACTCTCAAATGATAGCTACTGGGAGAGGAAAACTGGTTTTCTTCAATAAAGACACACAGAATACATCAACCATAATTCCAGGCACACTCCAATCTCAGGAGCAGTTCGCCAACACAAATCTGACTCCATGATTTTAGTGGCCTTTTCCTTTCTTTTTCTTTTTTTTAAGAGCGAGAAAGAACATGAATTTGTGTGGTTAGGGTAAGGAGTGCAGATGTAGCAGAAGTTGGAGAATGGGAAAGAATATCATAAAATATACTGAAAGAACACATTTACAGAATCCATTCTTTATTACTTTAAATTAACTAATATTTGAGATTTCCTTAGAAATTATATGCCATGTTTGTTTGCCACACATACAAAAATCAATACTATACAATATGAAGGATATTTTATGTGACCTGAGGATATATTACTTATTTTTTGTGTGAATGAGTTCACATTAATAAATATAACATGACAATATACAAATACACATGACTGTGCTTCACTCATATTGTAACAAAAAACGCAATATTATCAACTTTTAAGGACTGAGAATTTCTATAGGAAAAACTGACCTGAAACATAACTTAGAGGTTAGTAATTTCAAAGGTGTGGTAAAGATTATGTTGGAAAAGATGTAAGTATTGCAAGAGGAGGGAAAGAACAGAAAATCAGTTTTAAGTACAAGATGCTGATGTTAGTATCTCTCTGATCATCTTTCGGGTATAATTCCTTCCTTATACAACATTTTCTAATATATTATATGAGGTATTTAAGAATTTTTCACTAAGACAATGCCGTGAGAATATAAATGTCATGCAAGTAGGAAAAATATCCTTGAGAAAAGCACCATATCTTGGAACAAAATAGGTTGGGGAGCTTTGAGGGAGCCACAGAGATCATCTCACAAGAGTGTGTTTATATTCTGTTCTCCATTTTCTTTGTGCTTTGTAATAATAAGATAAAAGTGCCATGAAGGAAGACATGGAAGAAATGGGGAAAGTGTTAATTGGGGAGGATGGGGGTGAAGATAATAAAGATAGCAAGAAAGGAAGTGATTATTAATATCATCATGGGTGCTGTAAAATCATACAATGAAATAGAGTCAAGATTACATTAATGATGTCTAGTCCATTAACAAATACCACTTTGTAGGTTTTTACAATACACACATATGCATAGGTATATGTGTATTTGTGTAATACACATATAAGTACTTACTCCACACTGTGATAATTGCTCCCTTCCCCAAGAGCTGTATACTGTCTAACAAAACCTCCCTTTGAATTGATTCTCATGGAGATCCAAGAAATTCACAAGAGAGTATAGACTATTTGCTGCTGGGATGTCCTGTATGTTGTGAATAAATAAAACACTGATTGGCCAGTAGCCAGACAGGAAGTATAGGATAGGCGGGACAAACAGAGAGGAGAGGCTGGGAGGTGGAATTCTGGAAGAGATGCCAGCCTTGCCATCCAGGGAGCAGCCTGTAAAGGCAGCAGGTAAAGCCACAGAACACGTGGTGACATAAAGATTAACAGAAATGGGCTGAGTATAAGAGTAAGAGCTAGACAATGGTAGGCCTGGGCTAACGGCTGAGCAGTTTAAATAATATAAGTTTGTATGTTTATTTTATAAGTGGGCTACGGGACTGCTGAGGTTTGGCTGGACCCGGAGAGAAAAACTCTAGCTACAACTATTTCTGTTGCCCTTTTAGAACTTGAAGGTAAGACCTTGTTGCTGAAAGTACAACATATTCAGACATAGGACTTGGAAGAATTGAAATGAAGCTTTCTAGAAGTCACCTCCTTGAGGAGAATCTATCATACTATCTGAAGCTGCTGTGCAAGATGCTAAATAAATAAAGCAATAAATATGTCTACCCAACTGTAAAGCTTATGAGTTACAGCAAAGACCAAAGTGCAATAGTAAAACAAACAACACAACACAACAAAACCTGCTTTCTAAATGGATAAATGTCCCTTCTTTGGGAAGAATATTATTCCTGGTATTGTTAACCTAGCTGACTACCAGAGGAGAGTGAGATCATAGTCTGCAGAGAAGATCCTACTACTGCCATTGTCCCTATACAATATATTTCCTCACGCTACTCTAAGTACCTTTACATTCACAGACAATTGTAGCTCACACCTATCACCAAAAATGATTCTTTTGGCAGCAGATGGAGACCATTACAGAAATTAGCAATTGGTTGAAATGAGGAGAACAAGTGACCTTGCATTGTTCAGGAAAGAAAATACAGCTGTTCAATGCCACCTGTACATCTATAAGGTTCAGAGAAAAGCCCTAAAGAGGAGGGTAGAAGATTGTAAAAACTAAAACTCCAGGATACTTGCTGAAAGGTTACGTTATTAACGCATGACATGGAAACTGTGTTGCTGGAGATTTGTTTGTATTGTAGCTCTGATATCTGATGCCCAAGAATTATTTATGAATAAAATGATAAAAGTAACCACTATATCTAACGTTTAATATGTGGCCTTATATCACACCAAAGTGGTGTAGCTGCCACCCTAACTTTCTCCCCCTTGTCCCAGACCCTCCCAGTGAGACGAGGGCTTTTCTCCTTTCTGTTTCTGGCTGTGTTCCACCCCTGGCCTCACACTGCCGGCAGCTGGGCCTGAGTTTGCAGCCCATTGCCAGCAGAGTTTGTCATTCAGATCATCCAGTGCACCTCGTTACTGTTCAATGCAACCTCAACATCTATAAGGTTCAGAGAAAATCCCTAAAGAGGAGGGTAGAAGATTGTAAAAGCTCCAAAAGCAGTTGCCTTTGGCCTGGCTTCGCATCACTTGTGCTCTCTGACCAGCCATGTGGTACAGCAACAGTTAGCAGAGGTCTCCTCGTACTCCTTGGGCAGCTACCTTCAACTGCTTGTGGCAGGCAGCCCTCCCATGCTGCATCCCAGTCACGTGGGCTTCTCCTACCTGTTTCCCTCTGTCTGATCACTAAGAGGCTCACTCCCCCCTTCCACAGGGCCTATGAGCAAGTGCTAGCCTGGCAGTGGGCACCGTGCCCACACACCTGAGGACCCATTGCTGGAGCTCCTACCCTTGAACGGGTCTGCCTATGCAGTCAGTGTGATCCGATCTAGAGAGACAACTGGGAATTCTTAAAGGGGAATTAGGTTTAAAAAAAATGAAAAAGAAGTCTTTCCCATGTTAAGAATAGGAAACAATACTATGGTACAGAAAGTTAAGTGTCTGTATGGTTCCACAAAGGAGGCTTTAAAAATGGAAAAGTTAAATGAAGGGATAACCAACTTAGTTGGAATTGACATAGTGATGTTCATAACTATTATAAATTTGACAATTGATAACTTATTCATAAAAATGATTTGACAATTGTGCCAAATATCAAAATATGACTGATAAGATACAAGCCTCAGAAGGTTGTTTCATATGGAATGCGTTCACCTTATATGAAGCAGATGTCAAATTCATAGGCTAGACAGTTTGAATTTGATGATTACACCTTGGTCCTAGGTTGCTTAGCAGCTTAAAATGCTTGGGACAAGGTTAAAGAATCAGGAAAGAAGCCTGATCATTTGTTAAAATTAGACAAGGCCCAAAAGAAACCTTTAGGTATTTTTGTTTGTTTGTTTGTTTGTTTGTTTGTTTTACAAAGATTGACTTCAGCTGTAAGTAGAACAGTAGCAGATCTAGAATTCAGATGAATTGAATCTTTTGCTTTTGAAAATGCTAATTCAGAATGTTAAAGGGTGATTAGGACTTTAAAGGCAAGATCAGCACCAGTAGATAAAGGGAATAGAAATATGGCTGATATTGGATCTCACATTTATGATGCTGCTTTGATAGGAAAAGTAATTTCTAGAAAATCCAATAAAAATCAAAGGTCAGATGTTTTAATTATGGTAAACAAAGTCAATTGAAAATAGATTGTAGGCAAGGCATTCCTGGAAACAAAGCTTTTTCTAGAAATGTTCAAAACTGAAGGCCCAGCTTTCTGGAGTATGCAGAATATGCAGCAAAAGGCCAGCATTGGTCTAATGAATGTAGATCAACAAGGGACAGGCAAGGTAACATTTTGCCATTGGGAAGTGTCTCAAGGGTCTTCTTGTAGGCTCCAATGTCAAATTTGGTTCAATCATTCTCTGTCAGCATTAGAGAAACTCCTCCACAGAGCAAATAAAAGACCTAATGCCTGCTGATAAGAACCATACTGCTCTGGGAGACAAAAAATAAAATGAAATTTTTAGAGAAGACAATAAAACAAATATTTTCACAAACTTCTATAAATGACCAAAGACCAAAGCTAAAAATATGAATAACTAACACTGTAATTGAAGGTTTGCTAGACATAGGTACAGATATAACAAAAATTTCACCAAAATCTTGGCATCCAGATTGGCTTCTTCAGAGATAAATATTCAGCTTCTAGGAACTAGAACTTTACCTCAGGTAAAACAAATAACAAAGTGAGAAGACTCGATAGGGCCAGAAGGGCAGGTAGAGAAAATAAAGCCATATGTGGTTAACATACCAGTGAATTTATTGAAATGTTATTGGTTGCAACAATGGAAAATACAGATTAACCTTCATCCAGTCTCAAAAACAAAGCACAAAATAAAGAATGCTGAGAGAAATATTTACTGGTATCAAAAACAGTCACCGACCATTCAGGTTGTGTATAAGCAGAGTACAACATCAGGTGACCTTTCAAAAATACCAACAGCCCTCTATTTTAAATGATTAACTGACCAACATGTCTGGGTAGAATCACGTTCTTTGACATCAGAAAAACTACAGACACTCGAATAGCTGGTATAGAAGCAGCTATTTCAATATATTGAAAAACCGACCAGTCCTTGAAATTCTTCTACATTTTTCATTAAAATGAAATCTGGAAAATAGAGAATGGTAACATACCTAAGAATATTACTGAGCTGATCCTACCAATGGGCTCTTTATAGCCTATAAGTCTTTTAACTTCTATATTAGCTAATGGATGATCTATTATTGTGATTGATTTAAAAGACTGATTTATTTTTTACTATACATTTATAAGAACAGGATAGAGACAAATATGCCTTTACATTGTCTGCTTACAATAATTCCCAGCCTGCTAAAAGGTATCACTGGAATGTTCTTCCAAAAAGGATGTTAAACAGCTTAATTATGTGTCAATATTTTGTACAACAGCCATTAGTAAGGATCTGTAAACAGTTCCCTCAATATATAATTTACAATAATATGGATGGTATCTTACTAGCTGATTCAGACAGAGATACCTTAGAAAAATGTTTGAAGGAATAAATAAATATCGGCCTTGTTGGGTATTACAAATTGCTTCTATAAAAATACAAAGAGGAGATTATATTAATCACCTAGGATATAAGATAGGTTTACAAAAGATTCAGCCACAGAAAGTAGAAATCAGGAGAAATCAACTGTGAACTCTCAAAGGTTTTGAAATTTCTTTGGAGATATTAACTGACTCTTAATAAAACCCACAATTGGGTAGACAACTCAACAACTAAGTAATTTATTTCAACTTACAAGGTAATAAAGACTTAAATAGTCCAAAAAATATCAGCTGAGGATGAAATAAAGTTAGATTTGGCAGAAAAGAAATTACAGGATGCACATGTGGATCATGTGGATCTAGAGCTTTATTGTACTCTGGTTATTTTACCTTCTAATAATTCTCCCACAGGAATGCTTATGTATAGAGAAGATAATATTTTAGAATGGATATTTTTGCCACACAAAAAGAGTAAAAAATTAAAGACCTATGTAGAAAAGATTTCTGAATTGATTCTCAAAGGAAGGTTAATACTTTGTCAATTAGCAGGAATAAATCCTGCAGAAATTATGGTCTCTTTTACTAATGCTGAAATTTCCTCATTATGGGCAGGAAATGAAGATTGGCAAAGAGCTTGCAATAACTTTTTGGGAACAATTAGCAACAAATATTCCAAAAGCTAGAGAGTTCAGTTTATAAAAAGAACTAATTAGATCCTTCCTCACATGGTATGAGGCACACCAATTCCTGAAGCCCCTATATTCTATACTGATGTAAATAAATCAGAAAAGGCAGATTAGAAGTCAGGGAAAGAGAGTAAAATGGCTCAAATCCCTTATGGTTCCATTCAAAAGTTAGAATTATATGCTACTCTTATGGTGTTATGAGATTTTCCAGAAATTCTTATTATAATTACCAACTCTCAATATGCAGAAAGAGTTGTTTTATATATTGAAACCACTGAACTTAATTTATATGATTCAAGTAATGGAGTATTTTCTCTGAATTTGCCAAATACAAATGGACTGGACATTGTGAATATAATTCTTACTTGATAACTTTTCTTATTGTATACAGTTTCACTTTGATAAATGTAGTACCTTTCTTCTTTGTTTAGACAATACCTGATAATTGTTTTTTATTGTACGTAGTTTTACTACGTTAAAAATCTTTCCTTTTTCATTTTTTGAGACAGGGTTTCTCTGTGTAACAGTCCTGGCTGTTCTGGAACTCTCTTTGTAGACGAGGCTAGCCTCAAACTCACAAAGATTCACCTTCCTCTACCTCCCAAGTGCTGGGATTAAGGGCAGGCACTACCACTGCCCAGCTAAAATTTTTCCTTTCTATTTGTTAAGAAGGGGGAAATGTTTTGGGAGACTTATTTGTATTGTCTCTCTGAGAATGCCAATGGAGCCAACCCTTGATCCAGAGGGTGAAGTCCATGTTCAGCAGGCCAGAATACACCATAGAGTTTTCTGGATGACCCATAGGAAGATAGAAAGACACAGAGAGGAAGAAGAAAGGGCTTGAGAAGATTCGAGGGCTTTTTCAATCTAGAAAGGTGAAGAAAGTTAGCTGATTGTTTTTCTATAGTTCTGTAGCTCTGTCGGGTTTATACCCTGGTATCTCACACCAGAGCTTCATTTATTAATAAAACAATAAAAATAGCTGCTACAAAGCTACATAAATGAAATCTCAATTATGTAGTTGCCTAAACATGACCAACACAATGACAATACCAATTGGCATGAAGCAGATTTAGTTTTCTTTTGGTATGAGTTGCCTGATAGATAATCATTCTGAGTAGTCAGACATAAAAACATTTATATAGGAACACTACTAAATAAACTCTGTAGCCTCTCTGTCTCTGTCTCTGTGTCTGTCTGTCTGTCTGTCTGTCTGTCTGTCTGTCTGTCTCTCTCTCTCTCTCTGTGTGTGTGTGTGTGTGTGTGTGTGTGTGTGTGTGTGTGTGTAACATTAACAGTAATTACAGAAGAGGTCATGAATTTGACAAGGTATGGGAGACATGTAACAATTCTGAAGAGAAAGAATAGAGTGGGAATAAGGTAAACACAGTACTAGCATAGTACTCATGTTGGAAAATCTCAAATGTCAGTAAGAATAAATACATTAAAAAAGAAAAAAATGGAAGTATCAGAAAGGAATAAGTGATTAATTTTCCACTTCCATGTGCCATCTGAAGCTATACAGCATTGCTGATGTAATGACTCATTAATATAACCATCACTAACATATTTATGTTTTGTTTTGTTTGTTGCCCTCACAATGTGATTTTTGCCAAAAGAAAAGAAAAGAAAAGAAAGAAAGAATGAATAAAAGAAGAAAGAAAGAAAGGCAAAAGAAAGAAGCAAAGAAAACAAAACAAATTTTGTTCTAATCCCACTTGTTCAGGTCAAGGTGAGTTAAAAAAAAAAAAGCAAATGCAGTGTTTTTATATCTAATTTTAATATCAGTTTTCTCCTCTTTCTCCCCTTGTCCCTTACTTGTATATTTCTATTTCTTTGTCGCTGTTGGAAATCTCTGGTTAGGGAATGTATTTTTTCCTGTTAGTCTTCACACATTAGTGTGAAGAATTTTGTCTGGTTGTCCCTGCTCTCAGAATTCTCACCTTGAGTGAGGAGCCTGCCCTATTTATTTAAAGTCAGTAATGGGACTCCATGTATTGTGAGCACTACAGTGTTACCTTTGTGCACTAATTAATTGAATATGGTAATGAGGTCATGGCTACAAAGTCAAAGTAGGAGAAAATGAAAAATAAGGCAATTTATCTACCAGGGCTGAAGCACTGAAAGCCTAGTAATGGTCCTAACAAGACACTTGTTTTGCAGTTAATTTTAGTAGTTTTTCATCATCATTCCCTTCTCTGATTTTCTTTTCTTCTTTTTCCTTAGTCCTTCACCTCTTTCCATGTGCTCTAATGAATTTAATTAGAGCTCCTTGCCCAAGAGTTAGGGGAGATTATTTACTAGAACAACTGCAACATTTTCAACATTACATTTTGAAAATTAGTTGTGTTAATAGTTGAATAGATTATTCATGAGAAATGTTATTTTTAATCTTAAGTGCATTTAAAAACAAAAAGCAGAGGTATTTCATAATCTTAGTTCACCAAGTTGAACTATGTGGCTAATATGTTAGTACTTCTTTAAAATTTCTTTCAAAGTATTTTATTTTGTATCTTCTATAAATAGTATATAATATATTATAAATTTACCTTGTGAACATTGGTACAATAATATTTAAATATAATTAATTATATCACAGTCTGTGTAAGAGAATGTTGTTGGTTATTTTTCACTGTTGGTTATGCTACGGCGCTGGTTAGACGGCGCTGCACCCTCCCCCTGGCTAGTCGCCGCCCGCGGCTGCCATGCCGGCGGAAGAGCGTGCTGATTAAAAGAATCATAACCATGGTTAACCTTTTTAGAGCTTTATTGGGAGGGGGAGAGAAAGGGAGAGAGAGAGAGAGAGAGAGAGAGACAGAGAGAGACAGAGAGAGAAGGAGAGAGAGAAACAGAGAGACAGAGAGGGGGGAGGGAGAGAGAGAGGGGGAGCCCGACGGGGAGGAAAGGAGGGGAGAGAAAGAGGATGAACAGAGCGCCCACCCGCTTTTTAGGCTGGGACACCGGCGAAGGTTGATGACGTAATTAAAGACCAAACCCTTACAAATGTCACTTGGCCAACTCCACTGGAATTCCAGATAAAAGTATATGTTATAACTGTTGTAACATAATTTTATGCAAGTGAGCAAATTTCCTTAACAGACAAATGTAAATACTTAAAGGAAAATTAAAAAATAATCAATACTAAATCACAATTAAAATATTTTATTTCCATAATTTATGAAATTATCTTTATCAGTTTACAGACCTTATTCAGAGAACTCATCCCACAAAGATATAATCAATGCAAGTTTAACTATAAATAAATCACATGTGGTTTTTCTTAGCTTAAAGCTCACTAGCTGCCTTCATATTTTGCAGGTTTTTCCTGTATTATTTCCTAAGCACCCAATATATATAAACTGTATCAAGAAAATGTGTATATTTGTAAATCTAAAAAGATGAGAATCTGACAGACAAAGAGACCAGAAATAAAATGGAATTAATTGTATAACATCACTTGTATTTTTAATAGATTGCTCTCATGTTGAAAGAAATGGTCAGTGAAGATAAACACTGGGCTTTTCCCAAAAATGTTACAGTTGATACTCTTTTTCTTTTCTTTTCTTTTTTTTTTTTTTTGGTTTTTCGAGACAGGGTTTCTCTGTGTAGCTTTGTGCCTTTCCTGGAGCTCACTTGGTAGCCCAGGCTGGCCTCGAACTCACAGAGATCCGCCTGCCTCTGCCTCCCGAGTGCTGGGATTAAAGGCGTGCACCAACGCCCGGCCAGTTGATACTCTTGAAGAAAGAATATCACCTTAATCTAAAGTAGCTTGGTAAGGCACTATATATCCTTCCTCGATTTAATAATGATTGACTGTGGCTATTGTAACTGATTGTGCATATCAAGTTAAATTTTTTGATCTTTATAAAAAATAATATTTGCACTAAGGTTAGTTACTCCAATTATAACAATAAAGGAGGAGTAAATAAATTCAGCTGAAAGTTTCATCACATCAGAATGAGAGAAAAAAAATCTAATCTAGAAATAGTCTCATTGTATTGGCTCATCTTGTCAATGTCCTGCATCTGGAATCAACTCAAACACAAGCTGCTGGTCACTCCTGTGAGCAGTTTTCTTGATCGTATCATTTCCAGTACAAGGAACCATCCTAAAGGTTTCTGTGACACTGTGGCAATATTTCCTATTTTTATAACTAAAGTATTAAAACAGCAGCAATCTTTTTATTCTACCTCCAAAATGACTCTTGATATTAAGAAGAAAGACTTTCAGAACATTTTTTGTTTTGCCTTATTGCATTAGTGTAATATGCCAAAAGTAAGTTTTCAGAAAGTATTCACAGAACATTAATGTTTCTGAACAAATCTAGACCCGTGGACTGCTGTGAGGCTTCCCCATCTGAAGCAGCAATTCATAAAATGTAATGAACATCTGATTCATCTTGGGCTGCTTGTTAAGCGGGCAGATTTTTGGATCCACCTCCACATTCATTGAAGCAGAATTTCTGCCGAGAAAATTTTCCGTAGCTAAATATGGATTATGATCTGGCAAAAAGTTTGCTAGCTGAATGAAACTAGCTAGCCTCTTAAAAAGTGCAGATTTGAATTCCTTCTGTGTTCTTGAAAACTCATCTTAAAATTTTGCAGAGTGCAACAAAATTAGCCAGTTTTCTTTTCTATAAAAAGGGAATGAACATTTGTCAAAAAGCTAGAATTTGGAAGACAGGAATTCAAATGCAGATATGTCTGGCTCCACGTCTGTGCATTTTCTGGGACAATATGGACATCACTGATACTCAGAGTTTCTTGTATGAATTTATGAATTACTTTAGAATCATTTGCTGCATAATCACATAGACAAAAAATGCAGAAAATATAGACATAGTTCCCTCTTTTATATTTTAGTTGCATCTCTCAAACAAAAATTAGTTTATAATTTAAAAAAACAATGAAAAATTTACCTTTCAAAGCCTCTGCTACTGATTTCATACTTGCATATTCTTAATATTTTGCTTTCGAATTAATTCTTTTTTAATTTTAGTTGTATTATATGATCGTTTTCTATTTTTGTTTGAAACAAACTTTATATTCCTGATATTTATTTCTTTGTCATTCTCCTTCTGAAAATGAACAAAGGTTCCAGTTGAGATGACTCTGAAGTTATGAAAATCTGCTGCTCTTCCAGGGGACCCAAGTTTGGTTCCTGGAACCCACAACAGGCTTCTCAAAACTTCCTGTAATTTCAGCTCCAAGATACCAATGACATCTTCTGTTTTCTGCAAGAATACATACACATACACACATACACGTTACAATGTATAGAAATAGATAAATGAAGAGAAACGTGGTGTTTTGAATGAAAATGTCCCCCACAGACTTACAGGGTGTGGCATTATTGAAGAAGTGGTCTTGTTGGAGGAAGTGTGTCGCAGGAGGTGAGATCTGAGATTTCAGAAGCTCAAAGGAGGCCCAGTTTCACTCTCTCTTTTTGCTGCAAGCAAATCCAGATGAAGAACTTTCAGCTACCTCTCCAGCACCAAGTCTGCATGTGTACTGTCATGTTTCTAACCATGACAAAAATGGGCTAAACCTCTGAACCTGTAAGCAAGTCCCAATTAAATGTTTTTACTTTATAAGAGTTGCCATGATCATGACGTCTCTTCACAGCATTATAAACTCCAACTAAGACAGAAACCTATCACAGTGCAGATTAAATTTGATTTAGAAATAATCCTGTGTATTATCTAATAATTGCTGAAAGCGTATGACAGCTTCCTACATGATCTTTACTACATTTAACAAATGCTAGCTTTTTATTATCCTATATCCTACTAATTTCTCCTCTTCTATCTTACTTCCTATGTCTCTTTGCTTCTGTCTCTGTCTCCATCCCCTGTATTATTTCATATATACATACCTATATACATATATATATGAAATAAGACTTACATAATCCAGTTACCCGAATTAGAAATTAATAGCAATACACAATATATTTATTTAAACCATAGACATTTTGAGTTATTATCAGAGCATAATATAAGCAACTATATCCAATTATAGATCACATGACAAATTATTGTTTTTTGGGGGATTTTATTGTTTGTTTGTTTTTCAATCTTTTTTCTATTGTAAAACTTCCTCAGTCTATCAGGACATTTGTATATCTAGTTGAGAATAGGACAATTATTGCAACAAATATATCATAATATATGTTTGGTAATTGTTCAGGATTGCGTATTCCACATCTACATCTTGGCAGAAATTCCACAGAATGCATTTTCAAATTATTATTATTATTGTTATTATCATCATCATCATCATCATCATCATCTGTTTTTTTTTTTTTTTTTAGTTTTTCGAAACAAGGTTTCTCTGTATAGCTCTGACTTTCCTGGAACTCCCTTTGTAGACCAGGCTTGCCATGAACTCACAGATATTCACCTTTCTCTGCCTCCTAAGTGCTGGGATTAAAGATATGCACCACCACTGCCTGGCTGCATTTTCAATTTTTAATTGATCATAAAAACATATATTGACTGCTTCTCCCATTACTATGATACCTGGCTTCAGGATCTGTTTATTCTATAGTTTTAAACTACCCCCGCTTTTTACCAATTTATTATCCACTAAATTACCTTTACAGGTGTCTTTAACCATGAATATATATTCTTTCTTTTTTGGTTTTCCGAGACAGGTTTTCTCTGTGTTACTTTGCGCCTTTCCTGGTCTTAACAATTCTTGCTCATACAAACCTTCCTCTTTCTTGCCAATTGGACTCCTGGAGCTCCACCTGGGGCCTGGCTGTGGATCTCTGCATCCGGTTCCCTCCGTCATTGGATGGGGTTTCTAGCACGACAATTAGGGTGTTTGGCCATCCTATCACCAGAGTAGGTCAGTTCCGGCTGTCTCTCGACCATCACCAGTAGTCCATTGTGGGGGTATCTTTATCTTTGTGGATTTTTGTGGACCTCTCTAGCACTTTGCTTCTTCCTATTCTCATGTAGTCTTCATTTATCATGGTCTATTATTCCTTGTTCTCCCTCTCTGTTCTTGATACAGCTGGGATCTCCTGCTCCCCTGAGCTCTCTTTCCCTCGACCCTTGCGCTTCATGACCCCCACTCACATCCATGTTGCTCATGTAGATCTCATCCATTTCTCTGTCATTGGGAGACCCCTGTGTCTTTCTGGAACTCACTCTGTAGACCAAGCTGGCCTCAAACTCACAGAGATCCACCTGCCCCTGCCTCCTGAGTGCTGGGATTAAAGGTGTGCGCCACCATCGCCTGGCTTATTTCTTTAAAGGAACTACCACAAAGGAAAACTTAGAGTGTTCAATCGATAAAGGTGGTTACTACTAAACCTGAATTCTATCCCTGGAAACCACACTGCAGAAGAAAAGAACGAAGTCCTACATGTTGTCCTCTTACATACACTGTGGTACATAAATAACCAAACACAAATATTACCTATGTGTGTGTGTGTGTATCATATAAACACTTAATAAAAAATCCATATTAAAAAAATGAAGGACACCTCTGTTATTACACTGTCAAGACTAGAGGTTTGTAGCAGGTAAAATTCAAACTCACTCCATGAAGGTTAATCAGAATCTATACCTTTTTCAAAAATAAATGTAAGCTCTCTTAGTTACTATTCTACTGCTGTTAAGAAACAACATGACCAAACCAACTTATGAAAGGAAACAATTAAATGGGAGCTTGCTTATAGCATCAGAGATTTAGTACAATATAATTACGGTGGGGAGCATGGCAGGCAGGCATGCTGCTGAAGAAGTAGCTGATAGCTATATCCTGATCCTCATGTGTAGAGTCCAAACAGGCCTTGTGCACACAGATCAGCACTTGAGAAGCCAGAAAAGTTAAACACACAGATCACCTTTTCAATGGGATGAGGTGCCAAGCTGCTCTTCCCAGAATGCTATGGAGGGATGATGTAGTTTTACAGCCCGGTGATCTTTTGCTGTCTAATGAGAGAGGCTCTGTCTATATCTCCCAGAATTTATGTTTTACCTGTTCCAGACCCTTTCCCCTAAATCTTGAGCATTGCTTTTAGACCCTAATGCCCTCTCTCATGAGAGACATCACTTGCACTTTACAACAGCATAAGTGATTTCCATGTTATCTTAGGGCCAGATCAGTCATGTTTGCTTCAGGCATTATGTTTACCTCAGTCAAATATCTAGACCCTAGACCCTAGACCCTAGACTCTAAATCGTGGGCAGAACTTCTGAGTAAACAGTATCCATTCTCGTGAAAGAAGCCAGATGTATTTTGTAAAGAATCTCAGTGTAAGTGTGTCTTAAATTGAAGTGCACTTGGGATTGAATTCTTTATTATCTGAATACTTTTTTTTTTCAAAATTGTGCTATATTTACCTATGACTAAAGTAAAATGATCCGGGCCAGACTCTAGAAGTCTTGGTTCAGTGTGGGTTACAATAAAATTGGGAGGAGCCTTTCTTGTCTCTTCATGGATCATTTTTTTTCCTGCCTGCTGTAAAGCCTACAGGATAATCCTCACACCAGGCAGCAGGGAAAAGAGAGATTGGGCCTGCAATGTGCTTTAGAATCCTCAAATCCCACTCCCAGTGACACAGCTCCTACAATAAGGCCACACCTCCTAATCCTTCCTAAACAAAACACCAATTAGGAGCCAAACATTGAAATATATAAGCCTATGGGAACTTTTTCATTCAAACCACTACATGCAGCTCCTTGACCCCCATAGGCTTGTAGCCACATCATGATATAAAATGCATTCAATCTAACTTCAAAAGTCTTCATAGTCATTCTGTCTCCACATTTTCAGAGTCCAAAGTCTCTTTTGAATCTCAAGGAAAGCTCTTAAGTGTAACCTCCTGCAAAATCAAAAAGCAAATTACATACTTCTAACACACAATGGCACAGAATACACATTATCATTCCAAAAGAAAACAAAGGAACATAGGGAACATATTCTGGACCTAAGCAAGAATGAAAATCAGCAGGACAAACTCCAAATCTACGCAAGATGTCGAAGGGCTTATTAGATTGATTTTCACACCTCCTACTCCTTCCAGCTTTGTTGACTACAACATACTTCTACCTCTTGGACTGGTTCCACACCCTATCTGCAGCTATCCTTGGTTAGTATACACAAACTCTGTCATCTCCAACATCACTGGGGTCCCTAATGCAGTCCAGGCTTCACTTTTATAGCTTCATGCAATGATTTCTCCAAGTCTCTATGCAAGGACATCTCTGGGAGCATTCATGGATTCAATGGGTTTCTTCAACAGTGAGGAAGATTCTACAACACATTTAATACTGTATCCTTCTTGATAGAGCCAGAGACACTTGGCCAAAGGTGCCAAGTTCAGCTGCTTACTTGGCTTGGAAAAGGACCACTTATGTGACTTATATTTGCTTATGATTTGACTTGTTGATGGTTTTCTTTAAAAAATAAACTTTTTTTCCCCCGCTGTTAGAAGCTTATCTGAGTGGAGTCTTGCCCTGAGAGCATCACTCTTTTGCATTCCTCCATTCACCTTGTCTTAAACTTCTTATCTATTTGATCATAAAACTCAGCTCCAACATTGTAATGTATCTCCTGGTACTCCTTTTATCCTCCAGCTGTCTATTTTTTGCATTTCTTTTTGTTCCATTCAATCTTTCTCATTGTACATCTGCAGACAAGGGATCTCTAACTACGAAACGATAGTCAACATTAGGCTATCTTGAAATCTCTCTGCTAAAGCTATTAGCCCTAACCTTTTCAATTAAGTCTCTGACATTTTTTTGGGGGGGGGGGAACAAAATCATAAATTAGCCACATTCTTTGCCAAAACATCACAAGAATTTTCTCTAATATCATTCCCTTCTGAAGCCTCTTGAGGAGGGAGGGCTGCCAGAGTCTGTTTTGATGTCAGAATGACCGTCTCCCATGCGCCACTAGGATGGAGCATTAAACTCAGCTTAAAGCATTCAACTACTTTTCTAGTCCAAAGCCCCAAAGTCTTCCATATTTCTCCAACAAACAACAATGTCAGGCTTGTCATAGCAATATACTAATCCCTGGTAACAGTTTATATCTTAGTTATTGTTTATGGCTGTGATAAAAAAAAAAGCATGGCTGAGGCAACTCATAAAAGGAAACATTTAATTGGGTACTTGCTCATATTTTCAAATGGTAGGGAGCATGGTAGCAGGCAGGTTGATAGAGCTGCTGCAGTAGCTGAGAGCCTACATCTAATCCATGAGCTGCAGGCAGAGAGAGCAACGAGGCCAGGCATGAGCTTTTGAAACTCAAAGACCGACTCTGGTGAAACACCTCCTTCAACAAAGCAGCACCTCCTATGACATTTTTTTTTTGAGACAGAGTTTCTCTGTGTAGTTTTGGTGCCTGTCCTGGATCTTGCTCTATAGACTGGCCTCAAACTCACAGAGATCGGCCTGGCTCTGCCTCCTGAGTGCTCGGGTTAAAGGCACACACCACCACTGCAAGACTGAAGCCTTACTAATCAATCCTTTTAGGAATTAAATATTCTACTCCACAAACAGGGAATTGAATATTCAAATATATGAGACTATGGAGGCCATGCTCATTCAGACTGCCACATAAACCAATTAAAACTACAACATGAGGAGCTTGGAAAGGATAGAATGGCATTTGGTATAGCCTCTTCTGGTTTCTTCATTGCCTAAACCAAAAATAATTAAACATTTCACCATGCTCATTTCATCTCATGGCATAAAACACATGGTTGCTGTTGGGAAGAGATCATAAAATCTCTCCCACTCCATAATGCTTATAGGGGAGTATATGATGCATACTTTTCTCATGATTGTGTAAGTAATCCCTATCCTGTTTAATCTAATTTGGATAAAACAAAACAAAATTTTTAAATTATTATATGTTTAAATTTTTCACTTCAGCATAAATGTTAGTTATTTTGTATGAACTACTAGTATAAAAATTGTCTTCTGAGGCATTAGATCCCCTGTAACTCAAGTCAGACATGTTTGTAGGATATCTGATGTGGGTGCTGAGAACTCAACCCAACTCCTCTGCAAATGTAAGCAGTAATCCTAACTATGAACTATTTCTATAACTCCAAGTGATTTTGCCATAAATTAGCAAATGAATTTGATAGGTCATTTCCAAGAATTCACTAACTTGAATAAAATGAATATTGTTGCCTTTCTAAGATTATATTTAATGGATTTATATATATATATATATAATATTAATTTTCACTATGTAATTACAATAAGAGTTTTCCTGATAAAACACATTAGGTACAGATGCCATTGACTACAGAGTAAGATGGTTTCTGAAGGAAGTTGACTACTATTTGAAAATGGGGATCCCTATGAGAAAAGACCTCCAGACCATGGTGAGCCATTTATCTGGAAGAGCATTAGAAAGAAAAGGTACAATAAATTAAAACCGTATAAAAGGACCTTATAGCTAAGGATACACTTTCTTCCAAAACCTGGAAAGGATTTTCATTAAGAGAATAAATGTTCCATTACAATTGTACGTTCCACAGTCTTTTATTCTTTGTACCTTGAATAGTTGGTTGTCTATATTTACTGAAATCTACTTGAATAGATGCTTCTCTTGTAAGTTTTGAAAGATGCATTAGTCTATGGAAATAGTTATAAGCCATTAGATGTGGCTTCAACATTGTGGCTAATTAGAAGATGTTAGTAGTGGATTCCCTTGTAGGGTCCTTCTGTAGTATGAAAACTGTCCAGTAGAGTTGAAACTTCCAGGTAACCACCAGCTTGATTCTTCAAGTCTTAAGTCATATCTCCTTCTCATACTCTCTTTTTTACCCTGATCTCCCTTTCCTACTCCAATTTAGCCTTTCATGTTGCATTGTAACCCTTTCATTCACAACATTGAAATCTACTCTCCTCCCTTGGAAGTCCCCTTGAGATCCCATTACCCTTTGCTACCTTCTTGATTTCTATTTGTTGTGTGATAATCTTTTTGTACACTGTGAAGATGTGTCTCTGCCCAAATACCTTATGAATGGTTTAATAAGGAGATGAGTGATGAATAGCTAGACAGGAGAGAATAGTTAGGACTTCTTAGCAGAGATAGGAACTCTTGGAAGGAATCAGAGAGGCAGAGATTCACCAGCAAGATATAGAGGAAGTTAGATACACACTCTATTGAGTAGAGGTAACAAGCCATGTGGCAGAACATAGATTAATAAAATGGGTTAATTTAAGCTATAAGAGCTATTTACGAACAAGCCTAAGCTAAGGTCAAGCTTTCATAATTGATAATAAGTTTCTGTGTCATCATTCAGGAATTGGCAGTCTAAAGAAAGACCTGCTAAAACCTATTAGTATTCCATAGTAAACACATATTTTGGAAAATTCAATGTTAATGTCCACAAGTGGGAAAATAGAAGTGACATTTGTTTTTCTCAGACTGGGTTACCTTATTCAGATTAACTGTATTCAGCTTCATCCATTTATCTGTGAATTTCATGGTTTCATTTTTCTCTACGTCACACAACCATCCTCTAAAACCTTGAGGATCATTGTGCAAGAGAATTTTGAAAGAGTGGAAAAGTTAGAGGAAAAGAATGGCCATGAGGAAACATTGTGAACACAGCATGGAAGTTACATATATGAATGCATAACAGTTATGATACTGTGCAAAAGACCTATGCAAGGTCAACGTCGAGAAAACTGCATTGTGAATCTGAATATGCACAAAATGCAGGTGAATGTTCTCAAAATGCATTCTACAAAATTCCCAAAAAACCTTGTAAAGACATTGAGAAGAAGAAGAAGATGATGATGATGAAGATGATGATGAAGAAGAAAAAGAAGAGAGAAAACAGATAGTTCTCATGAAAAAGATGATGTGAGAGACAGAGGAGGCAGGGGGCAGAGAAATACATAAAGAGAAACCCTCAAAAGAAAAAAGAGAAGAATAGGAAAAAACGATAATGACTTTAATATATTTTCAGGGCTGGCTGACAGATTCACACCACATGATTTAGTTCAACACTCCTGAAAGAAACAGAGAAGAAAAAAATATAAGAAATCAGTAGCTTTAGAAGCCACACTACATAATAGTTCTCTTACTTTGCCCCAGGAAGAGAGCTTCAGGGAGCTTAACCCAGTGTCTTTGGGCTGTTGGGTTGGGTCTCGTAAGAGTAACCATCTTCTAAAAGTGTTAGATAAATGTTCTAATATTTTAAGAGCAAATCCATATAAGTAGAAATGCAGATGTATTGGAGAGTATTAATTCATGAGTACTGAATTTAGATTTCTGGTTATTATATTTAAATAGGAATTTAAATTAAGTTTATCACAAAATTTCTTTTAAGAACATATAATTTAAGAATCTGTGCTCTTTAAAAGCAAAATGATATAATCCTAGGACTGTACTGACAACATATATAAACCTATCATGCTAAGAATAAACAAAGGAAATCGGGGGCTTAAAAATGGTTCAGTTGGTGCACAAACCTTCAATCCCAACACTTGGGAGGCAGAAGAAGGTAGATCTCTGAGTTCCAGGTCAACTTGATCTACAAAGTGAATTCTAGGACAGCCAGGGCTATACAGAGAAATCTTTTCTCAAAAAAAAGGTATAGTTAGTTTAAATGCGTTCTGTGTAAGAATGGGGACCTCACTTTTCTCCCCAGCACCTGTATTAAAAAATACTCTATATGGTGCTGAGCTTACAATCCCAGAAATGCAGAGAAAAAGGACAATGGATCCTGGGTCCTGCTTTAGATTGTCCAGGGCATAGAGAAAACTTGTCTTCAAAACAAAACAAACAAACAAACAAAAACAAAAAGTTGGCAAGCTCCTGAAACATAACACTGAAACTATGATCTCTACACAAATACACACATGGTCCGGTGAAGAATGACACATATGTACCACTGAGTGCCCATGGATGCACATACGAAAAAATGGAAGAAATTAATACATGCTGTGTAAATAACCGTTAGATGGTGAAGTCAAAATTTCTTTACAAATGTTTAACTATTTTCCTACAAATGGAGCTTTGTTAAGAAAGGCATGAGGATCTGGTGTGATTGAGAGCCTCAAAGAAGACTAGTATAGTGTTGTGCTCTGGCGATCCCAGTGTAATGGAGGCAGAGACATGTGGATTCTTGCAGCATTGTTGAGCAGTCACACTGGTCTAATCATCTAGCCTCAAGACACAGGGAGAGGTCCTGCCTCAAAACACACAATGCTTGCTTCCTGAGAAAAACCACCCAGGGTTGATCATCACATTTCCAGATACAGGAATAAGTCCATTAATACAAGAAATGCATATGTATGCACTTATTTACACACAAAAAATATTGACAACAATTTTTAAGAAGTATTTAAAATAAATGCAGCTCTTGCAAAAAGTTAAATAGCAAGTAGAAAAGAAAAATTTAAAAAAATCAGTCATGATTATATAGTGAGTTACTGACTCACACTTTTTTTTTCCTCACTAAATATATTGTTTTAAAATTTACATTGTAGTTGCAAGCAGCTGGATTAATGGACACATCTCCAAGAAACACTTTCAGGTCAATGACAGAAGACATTGTGTTAGTAAATTATTAATGATGTGGAATCACTGTTACACAGAAAATTAAAAGAAATATACATTTGCCATAGCCTAAAGAAATGTATTTTATTTTATAAAGAGTAAAAATCAAATGCATCATATATCATTTATACAATAAAAATGACAACTTTGGAGCTGATCTAGTAGCATTTTCCAGTTAGCCTAGTGACCTGAGTTTGTATCTGAGAACATGTAGTCTATAAGGACACAACTGGCACCAAACAGCTACTGTCTACCTGCCATACAAAAGTTACTACACAAACATACAAATGAATATTTTTTTATATAATTTTAAAAAGGAACGATCAGAACAATAGCTCATCAGGCTAACTCACATGCTTTCCACATGATTAATCATATTCTGTCCTGGGAATCAAATGGTGGAAGCAGAGAAATGAGTCGAAGTTGTCCTCTGAACTCCAAAAACTTGCTATGGCATGTGAGTATGTACACATGTACACAGGAAAAGTACAATGTAACAATAACAATGAAAAATGACAACTTTGTTATCAGAAAAAAATAAAGAAAGTAAAAGTTAAAAGCCACCTCTTCTTTCCCCTTCCTGCCAACCCCCACCCACAGGGTTACTACAAGGATGCTGAGTTTTTCAGAGTGCATTGGGGCTTTATATAAACTCTATTAGCTGGTTCAAAAAACTTTCCAAAATTTAAGGACACTTACTTTCTACTTTCTTTACACTAATCCTGCTATCCTTCTCCTTTAAATATGTTATTCAACTAATCCTTAAAAATAGCTCTCTCATTTTAATTACAGCTATAATTTAGAGATTATGTAAAATGTGAAATCTCAACTAATTATACTGTGATTGGGAGGGGACAGAAAGCTCGAGAGTACACCTAAATACTGTAGAAATAGAAATGTTAATTGACACGATGATGGGTGTGGGAAGGGATCTTGGAGATAAGAAGCGAAATGGAAAAAAGAAATAAAGAGAAAGGCATGGCCCTACACAGCATTAAAGCAGTTTGCTGATGCATTAGCATACTGAAAAGCTTAGTTCTGAAGACAGAGCTTTAAGCAGCTCTTTATACAAAGTTTGACAGAGAAATAGACTAAAGAGTACATCTTGTTTCTCACCCCATGATTTGTTGCAAAGAGGAAACTTTACGAAGAGAAATGCATTTTATATTTCAATGTGGACAATTATTTGATGGCAATGGGTTGCTTACAATTTTTGTATAAAATCTAATCTAATACGTAAATGATATGCTGTGACAATGTGTCTGACATTAACTAAAGAACAATACATTGAAAGACAGGCTGTATCACTCTATAATGGAAGAATCTCACACTGTTCACATTAAAAAAAATAAGAATAGGCTTTAGTGCTTCTTGATTAGTGTACCTGTATACTACCATAAACTTGTGTATTCAGTATAACACAAGAAAGGAAAAAAAAACTCAAAAAAGAAACATTACAAAATCCAGATAATGAAAATTTCCAAGAACAAAAAATGATCTTAAAAAAAAAAAAGATACAAATTGACTTACCTGGAAAATCACAGTAGATTAAAACCTTTGTTTTCAGGTAAAATGGAAATTTTGAAATTTGTAAAGATAATACAAAATAAAATATGGATGGAAATTGTTTTAAAAGTGACTGCTCTGGTGGAGTCCCCAGCAGCAGTCTGTGGGCAGATGAGATCCCTTCTGGCAGGCTGTACCACAACCACTGCCACCCACTGGATTCTGTTCCCCCAGGATCCACTCCACCACCCAACCCCACTCATTCTTCCACCCAACCGGACCTACCTCATCATCTTCCCCATAGCCTGTCTTCCCTCAAAACTCCAGCAGGCCCCATAGGCATACCCGTTGGAAGAAGAGGTGAGTAATTGGCCTCCCAGCTGAACTGCCCCAGCCTCTAGACCCTAAGCCTCAGTGGACATCCTGTGTCCCTCATTCTCCCATATCAGCACCAGCAAAGTCCCTAACTCTGTTGGAACTCCACTGCTCTGGTGCAGTTCCCAGTAGCTGGCCAGCAGGTGAGAGACCTGACTTCAAGATGCACTACTACCACCACCACTGCCCACTGGATTCTGTTCCCCCAAGACCCACTCCACAGCCCAACCCTATGCACTATACCATACTCCCTGTGTCCAGCCCTCCCACAAAACTCTAGCAGGTTCCATAGGCAGAGGCACAACCCACACCAGTTGGAAGAATAGACTCTATAGGCATAGATATAGACCACAACAATCATAAAAACGTGAGGATATGCTGGATTGAGGTGCTAAAACCCTTACAAACCTCAGCTGAGACAAGCCTACTAGACCTGAAGACCTAGCAATCACCAGAACCCTTGGCCACTCAGGCCACAAGACAATAAATGAAGCAGATTACAAAGGAACAAATCACCCATCCAATAAAGACAACACAAGAATCAACACACATACATATAATCATCCCAAACTCAGATGTGTTAACACCAGAGTAAGAATATGTTCAACAACTGAAAGGGTAATATGGCACCACTAGAACCCTGTGATCCTACAACAGCAAGACCTGAACATTAAAACATAACCAAACCACAAGAAAATTACCATAAAAACAACTTTATTAAAATGATAGAGGCTGTAGCACGAATCTTAAAAGTTCTTATTAATAAAAACAAACCTGGAGCTAGGTATTGGGGTGAATGCTGAAAGATCAGAGAAGCAGAACAGGCCACAGCTACCTCACCTTGCCAATTCCTCAGCTGATCCTGTTTCCTCAGACTGGAAGCTTCTGAGTCCTCATCCAAATGGATCTCAGCTGAACTGCTCAAAAGCCTAAAAGCTTAACCAGGCTCTAGTTCCTGGTACTCACACCTTAAATACTTTTCTGCCTCCTGCCATTACTTCCTGGGATTAAAGGCATGAGTCTTCATGCTTGGCTGTTTCCAGTGTGGCCTTTAACTCACAGAGATCCAGGTGGATCTCTGCTTCCTGAATACCAGGATTAAAGGTGTGAGTGTCACCATTTTCTATCCTCTGTATCTAGTAGCTGTTCTGTTCTCTGACCCCAGATATGTTTATTAGGGTGCACAATATTTTGAGGAACACAATACCACCAAAAGAGGCCCTTAAAGAAGAAATGAAAATTTCCTTTGAAGAAATTGAGTAAACGATAAATAAAATAATTGAAAAAAATCAATAAATTCCTTTAAGAAAGCCAAGGAAAACAATCAAACAGGAGAAGGAAACAGTTCAAGATTTGAAAATTGAAATAGATTCAATAAAAAAAAATAACACAATCCAAGGGAATTCTGGAAATGGAAAATCTGGGTAAGTGAACAGGAACTACAGATGCAAGAGATAGAAGAATACAAGAGATAGAAGAATCTCAGGCATTGAAGATGTGTTAGAGGAAATAGATTCATCCATCAAAGAAAACGTTAAATCCAAAAAAAATTCCTGACACAAAATGTCCAGGAAATCTGTGTTACCATGAAAAGACCAAACCTTAGACTAGTAGAGATAGAAGAAGGAGAAGAACCCCAACTCAAAGCCACAGAAAATATATTCAATAAAGTTGTAGAAGAAAACTTTCCCATCCTAAAGAAGGACATGCCTATAAAGGTAGAAGAAGCTTACAGAACACCAAATAGACTGGAGCTAAAAGAAAAAAGTCCCCTCACCACACAATAATCAAAACACTAAACATACAGATAAAGAATGAATATTAAAAGCTGCAAAGGAAAAAGGTCAAGTAATAAATAAAGGCAAACCTGTCAGAATTACACCCTACATCTCAATGAAGACTCTAAAGGCCAGAAGTTCCTGGACAGACATTTTGCAGATATTGAGAGACTGCAGAAGACAGCCCACTTTACTATACCCACCAGAAATTTCAATCAGCATCAACAAAGAAAAGAAGATATTTCATGACAAATCCAAATTGAAAGAATACCATTCCAAAAATCCAGCCACACAGAAAGTACTTGAAGGAAAACTTTAACCCAAGGAAGTTAGCTGCACCCAGGAAAACACAGGCAATAGTTATTCTCACACCAGCAAAAATCCAAAGAAGGGAAACACACACATATGAACACACTACCACCACCACCACAAAACTCAAAAGATAACAGGAATTAACAGTCACTGGTCATTAATATTCCTTAATATCAATGGACTCAATTCACCTATAAAAAGACACAGGCTAAACAGAATGGATAGGAAAACAGGATCCATTCTTCTATTGCATGCAAGAAACACACCTCAACTTCAAAAACAGACATTATCTCAGAGTATAGGGTTGGGAAAACACTTTCCAATCAAATGAACCTAAGAAATCAGCTGGTGTAGCTATCCTAATATCTAACAAAATAGTCTTCAAACTAAAATTAATCAAAAGAGATGGAGAAGGAAATTAATATTTATCAAAGGAAAATTCTATGAAGATGAAGTCTCAATTCGGAACATCTGTGCCCCAAATATAATAGCACCCACATTTGTAAAAGAAGCATTACTAAAGTTTAATCACACATCAAATTCCACACATTAATAGTAGGAGACTACAACATCCCACTCTTACCAATGGACAGGGCTGCCAGACAGAAAATTAACAGAAAAATAAGGGAACTAACAGAAGTTATGATTCAAATGGACTTCATAGACATCTACAGATCATTTCACTCAAACACAAAAGAGTATTCCTTCTTCTCAGGACCTTGTGGAACCTTCTCTAAAACTGACCACACTGTGTCACAAAGCAAATCTTAACAGATGCAAAAAATTTGGAATAACCCTGCATCCTATCAGATCTCCATGGGTTAAAGTTAGTGTTCAACAACACTGGCTTACCCCAGTAATCAGATTGGTGAATACCCTGTCATCATAGAGCCTTTCTCCAGTAACTGATGGAAGCAGATGCAGAGATCCATAGCCAAACATGAGGACAAGCTCCAGGAGTCCAGTTGAAGAGAGAAAAGAGGGATTCTATGAGCAAGGGCATTAAGATCATGATAGAGAAACCTATAGAGACAACCAAACCAAACTAGGGGGAACTCATAAAAGTAGATCAACAGCTGTGGAGCCTGCATGGGACTAGACTAGGCTTCTGCATAGTGAGACAGTTGTGTAGCTTGATCTGCTTAAGGGGCTCCCTGGAAGTAGTATCAGAATCCATCCCTGGTACATAAGCAGCTTTTTGGAGCCCACTACCTATGATGGGACAGCTAGCACAGCCTTGAGGCAGGGGGAGGGGCTTGGACCTGCCTCTACTAAAAATACCTACCTCCCCATGGGAGGCCTTACCTTCTTGTAGGAGGGAATGGGGAATGGGTTGGGAGGGGAAGGCTGGAGGGGTGGGAGGAGGAAAGAGGGAGATCTTTAATTGGTATGTAAAATGAATTAAAAACATTTCTTAATAAAAACAAACCAAAAAAAGTTAGAGTTCAACAACAACACAAACAACAGAAAACCTACAAACCCATGGAAGCTGAATAATGTTCAAGTGAGTTATCACTGGGTCAAGGAAGAAATAAAGAAAGAAATTAAAGATGTCCTAGAATTCAATAAAAATGAATGCACAACAAACTCATGGGACACTCACTATGAAAACGATACTAAGAGAAAAGTTCATAGCATTAAGTGCCTACATAAAGAATTTGGAGAAATCTCACACTAGTGACTTAAGAGCACACCTGAAAGCTCTAGAACAAAAGGAAGCAAACTCATGCAGGAGGAATAGACTTCGGGAAATAATCAAACTGAGGCCTGAAATCAATAACATAGAAACAAAGAGAACAATACAAAGATTCAGCGCAACAAAGAGGTGATTTTTTGAGAAAATTAACATGATAGACAAAATCTTATCCAAACTAACTAAAAGGTGAGACAGAATACCAAACTTAACAAATTCAGAAAGAAAAAGGGGGACAGAACAGCACACTGAGGAAACCCAGAAAATCATTAGGTTATACTTCAAAGACCTATACTCCATAAAATTGGAAAAATCTAAAAGAAATGGACAATTTTCTTGATAGATATCATATACCAAAATTAAATCAAGACAAGATTAACAATTTAAATGGACCTATAACCCCTAAGGAAATAGAAGTAGTCTTAAAAGTCTCCCAACCAAAAAAATTTCCAGGGCCAGATGATTTCAGTACAGAATTCTATCAGAATTTAAAAGAGCTAATACCAATACTCCTGAAAATGTTCCACCCAACAGAAACAGAAAGAACATTGCCAAAATCTTTTTATGAAGCTACAGTTACCCTGAAACCCAAACCACACAAAGATGCAACAAAGAAAGAGAATTACAGACCTCATGGACAATCTCCCTCATGGACATTGATGCAAAAATATTCAATAAAATACTGGGCAAAATGGATGCAAGAACACATAAAAAAAATCACCCACCATGATCCAGTAGGCTTCATCCCAGAGATGCAGGGACGATTCAACACAGGAAAATCTGTCAATGTAACATAACATGTAAACAAACTGAAAGAAAAAACACATGATCATCTCATTAGATGCTAAAAAAATAAAAGAAGAAAAAAATGATGACAATATCCAACACACCTCATGATAAAAGTCTTGGAGAGATCAGGGATACAAGGAACACACCTAAATATAATTAAAGCAACATGCAGCAAGCTGAGAGAAAAACAGCAAATTAAATGGAAAGAAATTCAAAGTGATTCCATTAAAATCAAGAGCATGACAAGGCTTCTATTCTCTCCATGCCTATTCAATATAGTACTCAAAGTTTTAGCTAGAGCAATAAGACAAGAAAAGGGGATCAAAGGTATACGAACTGGAAAGGAAGACTTCAACCATTAACTATTGTAGATGATGTGATAGTATAAATAAGTGACCCCAAAAATTCTACCAGGGAACTCCTACAGGTGATAAACACCTTCAGTAATGTGACTGGTTAAAAGATTAACTCAAAAAAATCAGTAGCCCTCCTATACACAAATGATAAATGGGCTGAGATAGAAATCAGAGAAACAACACCCCTCACAATGGCTACGAATAATAACTTGGGGTAACTAATCAAACAAGTGAAAGACCTGTATGACAAAAACTTCAAGTTTTTGAAGAAAGAAATTGTAGAAGATATCAGAAAATTGAAATATCTCCCACCTTCATGGATTGGTAGGATTAATATAGTAAAAATAGCAATCTTATCAAAAGCAATCTACAGATTCAATGTAATTCCCATCAAAATTCCAACACAATTCCTCACTGATCTGGAATGAACAATACTCAACTTCCTATGGAAAAACAAAATCCCAGAGTAGCTAAAACAATCCTGTACAATAAAGGAACTTTGGGAGCTATCACCATCCCTGATTTCAAGCTCTACTATAGAGCTACAGTAATAAAAACAACATGACATTGGCTTAAAATCAGACAGGTGGATCAATGGAATTGAATCAAAGACACTGACATTAATCCACACAACTATGAATACCTGATTTTTGACAAAGAAGCCAAAATCATATGATGGAAAAAAGAAAGCCTTTCCACATATGGTGCTGTCATAACTGGGCATCTACATGTAGAAGATTGTAAATAGATCCTTATCTATCACCATGCACAAAACAATTCCAAGTGGATCAAGACTTCAACATAAATCTAGCTACCTTGAACCTGATAGAAGAGAAATCTAGAAGTAGCCTTTAACACATTGGCACAGGAGACAACTCTCTGAAAAGAACACAAGTAGCATAGACACTAAAATTGAAAATTAATAAATGGGACCTTCTGAAACTGAAAAGCTTCTGTAAAGCAAAGGACACTGTCAGTAAGACAAAAAGATAGTCTATAGAATAGAAATCTTCAAAATATATAAAGAACTCCAGAAATTAGATATCAAAATACCAAATAATACAACTGAAAATTGGGTGCAGATCTAAACAGAATTCTCAATGGAAGAATCTCAAATGATAGAGATACACTGAAAGGATTGTTCAACTTCCTTAGCCATCAGGGAAATGCAAATCGAAACGACCATGAGATACCATCTTACACCTGTCAAAGTGTCTAAGATCAAAAACACTAATGACAGCTTTCATTGGAAAGGACGTGGAGGGAAACACTCTTCCACTGCTGGTGAGCGTGCAAATTTGTACAACCACTTTGGAAATCAATATGGCAGTTTCTCAGAAAATTGGGAATCAATCTACCTCAACATCCAGCTATACTAACCTTGGGCATATACCCAAAGGATGCTCAATCATACCACAATGATACTTGATTAATTTTGTTTATAGCAGCATTATTTGTAATAGCCAGAATCTGGAAACAACCTAGATGCCCCTTAACCAAAGTATGGATAAAGAAAAGTGGTACATTTATATAATAATGTAGTACACTTAGCTGTAAAAAAAAAATAACATCATGAAATTTGCAGGTAAATGGAGAAAACAGAAAAAAAAAATCTTCCTTAGTGAGATAACCCAAGCCAGGAAAGGCAAACATGGCATGTACTCACTCATAAGTTGACATCAGGTGTAAAGTAAAGGATAACTAGGCTACTATCCACAACCCCAGAGAGGCTAGGTAACAAGTAGGGCTCAAAGAGAGATGCATGCATTTTCCTGGGAAGGGGAAAAAGAAGAGATCTCTAGGGTAACTTGGGGGCAAGGTGGTGCGGTTAGAAACATGAGGGATTTGGTTGGGCAGGTTTGGACTGAGTAGGGGTGAGGATGGTAATGAAAGAGATGTCTTGATTTGGGAGATCAGTTCGGGGTTAGGAAGAAACCTGGTGCCAGGGAAACTCCCAAGAATCCAGAAGGATAACCCCAGCTAAAACTCCTAGCAATAGTGTAGAAGGTGCCTGAGCTGGCCATCTTCTCTAATAATATTGGTGATTATCCTAATTTTCATCAGAAAGCTTTCATCCAGAAACTGATGGAAACAGATGCAGAAATCCACATTCAAGCTCTGGGAGTCCTGCTGAAGAGAAGGAGGAGGGATTGTATGAGCAAACATCCTGTTGAAGAGGAGGAGGGATTTATGAGACGGGGGATCAAACTCATGATGGGGGAACCCACGGAGACAGCTGATCTGAGCTCCTGGGAGCCCATGGACTCTGGATCAACTGCTAGGGAGACTGCATGGGAACAACCTATAGGCCCTCTGCATGTATGTGACAGTTGTGTAGCTTAGTCTGTAGGTGGGGCTCTAGGCAATAGGATCATGATCTGTCCCTGACACTTGAACTGGCTTTGGGGAATTTATTCCCCAGGGTGAGTTGCCTTGCTCAGCCTCCATGCAGGTGGAAGAGCTTTGTCCTGCCTCAACTTGAAGGGCCATGCTTTGCTGACTGCCATGATAGTTCTGCCTCTTTCTTAATGGAGGCTGAGGAGGAGTGGATGGGGGGCGGGTTAGAGAGTAGGCAGATGAGGGAACAGGAGAAGAGGAGAGAGGGGAAACTGAGATCAGGATGTAAAATAAATGAAAAAAAATAATTAAGAAAATAATCAGTCTAAAATGATGCTGTAAAATTGAACCTGTTCTGCTTTATTTAAACGAAATATTATGGAAAATTGCTATTTAAATATTTCATTTGTTTAGAAGCCATATTTTCACTATTTTCAAATATTCATCAGAATATTCTGATGAAGCCATGCATGGTAGAGAGTCAGGACATGGTCCAGTGGAGCTGTGTAAGGAGAAGTCTGAGTCCTTGTGAGACAACTCCAAGAAAACAAGACAAGAGTCTTAGGATCTCTGTTCCTTCTAAACACTGCTTTGTTGTTGGCCTATATTTTCATGCTCCTTGGAGGTGCAGGAAATACTAGTGGATTTACTTCAGTTTATCCACTATCATACTATTGTTATTAAAATAATGTTTCCAGTCAAAGACCGATTTTGGGGATTGTATACAGCTTGAACTCATGTGAACTTTGCTCACATGACCTTGCTTATATCTAGTCAAGGCTTTTCCTTGTGATTGTACACAACTTGAACCTGTGAACTTCATTCATGTGACTTTGCTTAACCCCCATAATATAAAATTATATGATGCTGCAAATAAAGTTGGCCATTGCATGAGACTTTAGTCAGCCTCATTTGTAGGCTCCGTTCTCACAGGTCTGAAAAAACGTGGCACTGGTGACAGTTGTGTAGCTCGGTCTTTTGTGGGGCCCTTAGTAGTGGGACCAGGACCTGTCCCTGAAGTATGAGCTGGCTCTTTAGAACCTATTCCCCATGGTGGGATGCCTTGTTCAGCCTCGATGCAGGGAGAAGAGCTTGGTCCTGCAGCAACATGATTTGCCATGCTTTGTAGATTTTCTTTTTTTTATTTATTTATTAAATTTAATTTTACATATCAGCCACAGATTTCCTTGTTCTCCTCCCTCCCGCCCTCCCACCCCCGCTTTCCTCCCAGCCCACCCTCCATTCCCATCTCCTCCAGGGCAAAGACTCCCCTGAGGATTGCGTTCAACCTGGTAGATTCAGTCCAGGCAGGTCCAGTCCCCTCCTCCCAGGCTGAGCCAAGTGTCCCTGCATAAGCCCCAAGTTCCAAACAGCCAGCTCATGCAATGAGGACAGGTCCTGGTCCCACTGCCTAGATGTCTCCCAAACAGATCAAGCTAATCAACTGTCTTACTTATCCAGAGGGCCTGATCCAGTTGGGGGCTCCTCAGCTATTGGTTCATAATTCATGTGTTTCCTTTCGTTTGGATATTTGTTCCTGTGCTTTTTCCAACCTTGGTCTCAACAATTCTCGCTCATGCAAACCCTCCTCTTTCTTGGCCAGGCCCCAGGTGGAGCTCCAGGAGACCAATTGGTGAGACAGAGGAGGCTTTGTAGAGTTTCAAGGGAGATCTTACTCAATCAGAATGGCAAAGGAGGAAAAGTAGAGAGCAGAGGGGGTGGAGGAGAAGGGAGGGAGAAAAAGGAATGGGGGGAGAGGAGGGGGAACACTGTGGATGGTATGTAAAATAAAAGAAAGAAAAATTGTTATTTGAATTACTCATACAATATATTTTGAATGTATTCAAACCTAATCTTCCAAGTCTACCATTATTCATCTTACTTTGCTTCTTACATTCCTACCATTTGTGCTGTCCAAATAGTCTTTGGTTTGGGACCAGCCCCAGAGAGTTTACCTGTCTGAGTCATACACTTGAAGAAAACTGATACAGAAGCAGTCACAAAATAACAAAATCATTACAAGACTATATCTCACAGTGGCTAGTATCTAGAATATACAAATTACAAAAATAAAAAATAAACAATAAACAATACAAACAGACCAATTTGGAAGAAGGAACTAGAGTTTTCGAAACATAAAGACAAATGGTTGAGAGATAATTTTTAAAGGTTCAATATCTTGAATCGTTAGGAAAATTAAAATTAAGGTTATTTTGAAATTTCATCTTTCCCGCGTCACAATGGCAAAATAAAACAGCAAAGAAACAACAGAAGCACCAAATGTTTGCAAAAATTTGGGTAAGCAGAACACTTATTCCCTGTTTATTAAAATGCAAACTTATGCAGCCGCTCTGGAAATGCATGTTGTAGAGGTTCCTCAAAAAGTCAGAAAGAGATTATTCACATAATCCAATAATAACATTCTTGGACATAGATCATGTTCTACAGAGATACTTGTTCATCTCATTTAAGTTCATTGCTGTTCTATTTACAATAGCCAGGGTATGGAAACATTTATATGTTCATTAAGTGATTAAGAAATAATAAAAATGTGGTGTATTTACCTAATGGAATATTAATTAGCTATGAAGAAAAATAAAATTGTGAAATTTACAAGCAATAGATAGGACTTAAAACAATCAGCCGGAGTGAGGTAGCCCATAGCAACAAAAACAAAAACACCATTGCTTTCATAGGTATATGGTAGCTTTTACTTTTCAGGTACATGTGTTTCATTTAAATACTCATTGAGGTTAGACACAAAACCATAGGTATATGAGGGTTGTTGGGCTATTTAAAAATAAGGGAGATAAAGTTGATAGCTTGTGTTACTATTTTTTGAAAAAAAATTAATATAATATTACTTTAGAGTTTAAAAACTGTGGATAACTGTTTGTACTATTTTGCTTCATGAAACATGATATAAGAATTACATTTATTTGATGGCTTTCTAAAACATTACATACTTTGTGTGTGAATTATTTTTTAAGTTTTCTTTATCGGAATGCTAGCTTAAACTATCATCATAAGAAAATTTTTACAGGAACAATGAACATGAATAATCCTTGTGACTCACAGATTGGTGTAGTAATATAGTACATCAACATAATCATTCATTGGCATGCAACAATTAGCCTTCTTTACCTTCATTAAATGAAGGACTCTTGTTACTTTAATTCAAATGACAGAGAGTACTAAACAAAACACTAATTGACAAGAGAATTGATAATACTTATTTTAAAAAACAATATATTTATCCTTTGATCTATTTTTCTAAATTCTTAAATGGGGCACTAGAAAACACTTATAGTATCATGAATATTAATTATGAATAAATTGAGTAGGAAATTCAAAATGTGTATATATAATAAAACATTGTTCAAAAACTTTAAGCAATTCTAGGTAAGTGTAATGTCATTTTGTGTTCAAAAAAATGGCAAATAGAAGATAACCCTTACATCAGATCAAGAAACACAGAATAGTAATATAAAATAGCTTTATGTCACCTTTTTAGTAATGTTTCTTACTTTTGAGTTAGGATTGCTTGTGAAGAATCTTAAAGAATTAACAGGTTTTCTTTTCCTTTATTTTATTTTACATATGTTGGCCTCAATCTCCAGATCATCCTGCCTCAGCATTCTGAATAGCTGGGATTTCAGACATTCCCCAGTGTACTTATTTTATCTTAGTTTATTAGCCACAAAACTATGAGGGAATTTTGGTCAATGATTCACATTAACGACAGAGGGCATAGAAACTTTTTTTTTGTATTGCTAAATCTATTTTAATGAACTTATTTTTTTAAAATTACTGAAAATATTTTGTCTGACACTAGATTTTGATCATGTTTTCCCCTGCTCCAACTCCCCTCAAATCCTTCATTTTCCACTCCACCCAGCCATTTCTCTCCTTACTCTCTCTTTGTAGAAAACAAACAGCTAAGCAAAACGTCAACCAAACCAGAATTTAAAACAAAGAAGAAAAAAATAATGAAGAGGAAGCACAAGAAACAAACAAATGGACACGCACGTACGTACACACACACACACACACACACTTGCCATAACAATTAGTGAAAAGAGAGGCCATGAATTAGAAAGATCATAGGGAGTTGTCTATGAGAAGTCTTGTAGAGAAGAAAGGGAAGGGAGAAATGAAATTATGTTGTAATCTCAAAAAAAAATCTATGAAGATCACTATCCATAGAAAACAAGGTAACACCCTGAGTCATTATGCACTTCTTTTTATCATAATACACCTTTAAGAACAAGGCGCAAAGCTACACAGAGAAACCTTGTCTCAAAAAACCAAAAAAAAAAAAAAAAAAAAAAAGAACAGGAAGTTAGCAGAGTGGTGGTGGCGCACGCCTTTAATCCCAACACTTGGGAGGCCGAGCCAGGAGGATCTCTGTGAGTACAGGTCCAGCCTGGTCTACAGAGCGAGAACCCAGGACAGGTACCAAAACTACACAGAGAAACCCTGTCTCAAAAAACCGAAAAGAAAAAACAAAAAACAAACAAAAAAAAAAAAAACGAACCAGGAAATTAAATCACAGTAAGATGCAGTGTTGTAATCTCAGTAACCAGAGGATTGTAACCTCCAGGCTAGCATATACCAGAGTAAGTTCTTCCTCAGAAACATGATACTCATAATGATGAATGCAATGAGAAAAGGCTGATATTCAAACTGAGTCTTGTTTCAAATATGCATTTTTATTATCAGTCACTCATGGTAAAAAGGCATTTTTATAACTTAAAAGTCTTGTTTCATGTTAGTGAATTCCACATGGACAGGGATTTTAATCAACTATATTTCTGAAAATAAGAAAACACAGAAATCAATTTCCTTTATACTGAGCATGCACATATTTTTGCCAACATTCCTTAAACAGTGCAATGTAACAACAATTTGTACTCTATTTGCATTTTATAGGTTATGTGTGACATAGTAGTTTTGATTTGAAGTATAGAGTAGGGCACACATATTTATATGCAAATGAAGCACACATTTTTCTTAAATAATTTACCGTTTGCCCAATGGATATCCATAGGTGATGCTAGAATACATCCATTAGAGATACCAAGAGATGACTACTTTTTCTTTTGTCTTAACACTGCTACCATATTTTTTTTTCAAACTTGCTGTTTTTTCCCATTTGTATTGTAGGATCTCCTAATTCCTACAGTACCAGAAAATATTTTGAGATTCTTCTCATAATTATATTGCCTCATTATCACAAATACAATTAGGGTCTTGATTCTGAGAATCTCTTAAGAGATTCTTAGGACAATGTTTATTAATTGACTTGTTTTCCTGTGATTGAAATCTCTAACTTTACTGTATTTAAAAGCAGTGACTTCATTTTTATATAATATTAGAGTAAACAATTACTGGCCATAATATGCAGTGGTATATAAGGAATATGTAAATATCCATATAAAAACGGGATACTTTTCACCAAATTATGTATATAGTTATATGGCATAGATTATAGGTAGCTGGAAAGATTACGGTTCCGTTCATAGATTTCTGTCTATATACATGGAAAGATTAGAAGTCCATTGTCTCAATAGATACACAGATTTCTTTTTATTTATTTGTTTTTTTAATTAAGAAGTTTTTTTTATTCATTTTACATACCAATCAGAGATCCCCCTCTCTTCCCTCTTCCCACCCCCCTCATCCTTGTCGCCCAATTCCCTCCTCAGACAAGGGAAGGCCTCCCATGGGGAGTCAGCAGAGCCTGGTACATTCAGTTGAGGCAGGGTCAAGCCCCTTCTCCTGCAGCAAGGCTGTGCAAGGTGTCCCACCATTGGTAATGAGCTCAAAAAAGGCAGCTCATGCACCAGGGATGGATCCTGATCCTACTGCCAGGGAATCCCTTCAGCAGATCAAGATACACAATTTCTAATGCAGACTTTTAATGTTTCAGTTAATAAGTATTTTAAGTCCAATAGCCCTGTGTTTATGAATTTTTTTCTCAAATATTTTATGATGCTAATGTAAAGCTTTCATCACATTTTCTTAGCTGTTTTAGGCGTTATTTTTCAATATTTCTTTTTTTCTTTTTTTTTGTTTTTTTCAAGACAGGGTTTCTCTGTGTAGTTTTGTGCCTTTCCTGGAACTCGCTTTGTAGACCAGGCTGGCCTCGAACTCACAGAGATCCGCCTGCCTCTGCCTCCCGAGTGCTGGGATTAAAGGCATGCGCCACCACCGCCCGGCCTACAATATTTCTTAATAGGAAGCTGAATACTTTATATCTTGCTCCAGGAGTTTGCTAAATGTCTCTAACAATTCAAAGTTAGTTAATGATAAAATCATGCCATTTGTAATAATAGTATTGTCATTCTTTTTTAAATATGATTTTATTCTAAATTTATTGATCTTTTTGTTTAACCTGAATAGAAATAATGATAACCAGGGACTTGCTTTTTTATGATCTCAGGAAAAAAATTAAATATTTCACAAATAAGTTGATATAGATGATAAATAATGTTTATATCTATGCTCTTTATTGAATGTGTATCATCATTTCCTTACAAAACACTTTCATATTACCATTCATTTTCAGTATTATTTGGTACTTGTTTTATATGGAGACATGTTTTCTCCAATTCTAACAGAAAATAGAAACAAGTAATGGGAATATTTCTGATATCTTAAAACTTGTCTAATTAAGGCCCTAAAGAGTTGTGTAGATTGTCGATTGGAACTATGAGTCACTGCTGATGGGTTTAAGATAACTGGGACTATTTCCCTTCTTTCTCTACATTTACATTTTGCCTGTTTAGAGACCAGAACTGATTGGCAGGTGTGCAAGTATGCTCACAAATGCTAGGTTCTTTGTAGAATAGGTTTTTGCCACCCAGGAGGTATGACTATGCAAACACTCGCAGATGGCTATGTAAATGTAAATGCAGTTGTTCTGTTAAAGGTTGACATAGTGATGCATTCAATTAATTTTAAACATTGGAATGTTTTACTAGAAAAAAAATGCATTAAGAAATATTTTGGAGACCTTTCATCCATTACAGAATTCTTCTTACCTGTTGTTTGCCCTAATAGGCATTCTAAAATCTTGGCAGAACATTTTATAGTTGAAAGATTTCAATCTCTGAGAGTATTACATGGCAGATGGCAATGTAAAGGAACCACTCAACTATCTGAGTGCTATGTCTCTGCAGCCATCTGCTGAGTATTTATTCCCCTGGGCTTCTCAACTTCTAGAGGCTGGAAAGTATGCATACAGATTCAAAGTTTTCTAGAGTTTAAGATAAACAGTATGTGTCTGTATGGATGTATGTGTACATATACATATGTATGTATGAGAATAATTAAGAAAATATTTTATTTATAATTTATCTAATTTTAAGATATTTCACAAGACATTTTGCTGAATATTTTAAATAGACATATATTAGGTGCCTTTTCTCCAATTTTAACTGAAAAACTTGAGCTAAAAACCAGCAATACTTAAGCTTATTTTAGTTAATTTAATGTAATTTGTTTAAAGTAGTATTTGGATAAGTTGTACTTACAATTGGATGTATTATTGCACATATTTAGTAAATGAATGTGTTTATATGTTATGGTAATGAAAATATTCACAAAAATTAAGCCCCAAAAAGTCAGAACTGAATTATTACTCTATTGATTTTTATTTATATTTATTTTAATTCATTTTCATATATGCTTTTTAGAAATATTCAGATTAAGTTATTAATTATTCTTAGTACTATTATATTGTTAATAGTAGAAAAAATTCGAGTTATACAAATATTGAGAAATAAACATTTCTCATTGAAGTTGGTCTTTTATTTTTAACTGAAGCTAAAAATATCTGTGCTGATTTTTAAGTTGTAAAAAGTCTCATTTATGATAGCCAAATTATGGCTTCTGTTTATATATATATATATATGTGTGTGTGTGTACATATCCCCTTTATGCTTCAGAAATTGCTAATATTAATGAGCAATAGTATATTATTTTAGTTGTATACACTTTGAAAAAAAGATATTCAATATGATTTTATCAATAAAATATAAATGTTATCTGTGCTATAGGAAGTATTTTGAGACAGGCACTTTATCATCCACAAAGGTCCATAACAATTAAGTCAATGAAGACAAGAACCTGTGAAGTTCGTGGTGGTAAGTACCTGGTGTCCACTATTTTAGTCCATTACCGTGCCATTGGAATCAATTCCATATAGGGAGTTAGCTACATGTTGTCTTTTTAAAATGTGAATGCTTATAATGAATTACATAAAACGTATAATCTATTTTATTTAAATCAGCTTGCTCTTCTCTGGATAAAGTTTAATCATGTCACATAAGAAAATTTTAGTTTCAATATTTTGTGCTAAAATTTTGTCTTGTGGACTTTCTTGGTAAACTATCGTGGGCTTTATAAGCCAATCCAAAAGCTGGCTCTGGAAGAGGACTTACTACCTCATCTGCACTTCAGGCTCAAGCATGTGCATGTCAAGTGTCTTCCCAATGCCCCTGTCCTGTCAAGCTGACCCCCTGACTCCGAAACAGTGAGAACAAAGAAAAGCAGCCATCAAGGAGTTATAAATACAGTGCTCTTCATCCCAGCCGGACAGTAAACCATTTCCAACACAGGGTAGTCACCGCTGTTTATCTCTCGCAATCGGACTGACTGCAGTGGGCAAGAGAAGCAGGGCGCTCCTACATGGAGGAATGCTCTGGTCTGTCTGAGACTCGGAGAGACCGTTTCTCTAGGACATCTCCAGATAATTTATCCTGCATATTTGTAAACTCCAAATTTTTTAAGATTTTACCTTTCTGCAACTATTTTTTCTTTTACTTGGAAGCCTAGTCCACCTGGGACTCAGTCCATCAGGGACTGCTTTTTGACCTGATTGCTTAAATGCAGCTTCCTGGTCAATTTCTGAAATTCTGCTATATGTTTCTATATGCTTATAATCTTAAATTTGGTGATTATTATTATTATTATTATTTCCTTCTCAATCAGCCTACTCATTCCTGTGTTGAATGTTTTGAGCATTTAATTTGTTGATATTTATCTATATATGCATATATATGTATATACTGTTTGTTTATTTGTTACTTGTCACCTATTTTTCTCAACTTTTCTTAGTATATACACAATAATCTCACTCATTAGAAACAAGAAGCAGAGCTGGAGAGATGGCTCAGAGGTTAAGAGCACTGACTGTTCTTCCAGAGGTCCTGAGTTCAATTCCCAGCACCCACATGGTGGCTCACAACCATCTGTAATGAGATCTGGTGCCCTCTTCTGGCCTGCAGACACACATGCATACAGATCATTGTATACATAATGAATAAATAAATCTTTTAAAAAAAAGAAACAAGAAGCACAGATGTTGTAAATCATTCTATGGACAGTACAGAATATAGTTCTTCACATATGAAATATTTAGGGCAATTTTCTGATAGAAAGTCATCTTTGAATGAAGCACTTGGAATGCTTTCATGTATTTAGTTTCTAAGGTACTTTTTATTATACAAAACCTGTAATTAAGCCATTGATACCAAACAGTATTTTCCTATATTTGTAAAAAATTTAGTTCTGTCTAGAAACCTGGAGATTCCAAAATACGTTTGTCTTCTTACTGTGCTGTATGCTCTTGTAACACGTCACTGTTTGGGGAAATATTCCTGTCTATGAACTATGCTTTGAGTAGGTTGGAACAAACACATTAACAAACTCATAACATTTTATTCAATCTATATTTGAAGAACAAGAATCAAACATGGCTAAAAACTATTATATTTGAGGTAAGATAGGATACCCTAAAGAGACACCTGGTACAATCATGTAGAAAAATATTGTTTCTTGGTGAATCAGAAATGTACACAATGTTTTTCAGAGCCTGATAATTTTCTCATCTTACAGGCTTTTCAAATTTAAGCCAGTAGTTTAAAAAGAAATTTTACACCTTAACACACCATTAACACACACACACACACACACACACACACACACACACACACACACTTGACTGACTTATTCAGTTCTTCTGCTGGGGAACTGAAATTTTAGTAATTACAATTAATTACTAATTTAAAATTAGTAATATTTATTCTTAGTTGTCTCACTTAAATGTATATGTAGGCAAATGTATATTTAAAAACTAGTGTCACATAAATGAATATCTAAGAAATATGTGTTATCCTTATTAGCATTCTCCCAAATAATTAGAAAAATTTTAAAATTACTTAAGGAATTTTATCAAAGAAATAGCAATAACAAAATATTATTGTAACAGCAGTGGTCTTACCATGCCTTATATTGTCAAGAATGTACCCTAGTTACCCTAAATAAGCTAGATTGTGTCATGAGGACTAACTGAGCTAGAAAGTGACATTGTCACAAATAATTTTATCTATCACTTTATCAAACATTGAATTGCCTAGAGACCCTGTCAAAAATCTTATAAGGCATATATCCCTAAGATTATAACTCAATAGTACAACAGGAATAATGATATTTTTATAGACAATACAAACACACAATAGAGAAAGCTTAGCTACCAATTTCAGTTTTAAATCACTGTATGTCGTAATAAAAATATTTGAAAGAAATTTGCATGATGAGGAAGAAAATTTTACATATTTCAAATGATGATTCATTTGAGAAGAAAACAAATTCTGTGTTCAGAGTTATTCAAAAGTGTTATTTAAAGTGTGGACAGTAGTATATGCCTTTACAAGATTCATTTAAAAAGCAAAAATGTTTATGATTCTATTATGTGAATTTCATCATGACCTATTTCCCCTGCATAGATACCTCTTCCCAGAGATAATTGAACCTAACTCTGATATTTGACATTTTCAATTCCAAGATGATATAACCTTTATCCTTTCTACTGAGGCAGGTTGAAGGTGATCCATATGACAGCCTTCCTGCTTATCTGAGATAATAAGAAAGCACAGACTCAATTTCAAGATGAGCGTGTTAAGAGATATTGCACTCTCTGAGGAGCAGAATATAATTAAAGTATTAAATACAATATAAATAGTGTACATAATGTTTGCATTTTTCCTTGAAATATCATGCATATTTTAATGAAGGGAAACTTTACTAAAGTAGGTTTGAAAATAAATGTTAGCCACTGATGAACTCAAATTACTATTTTAAAAGTTGTCTTTCACAAAAGAAAA
>CABHPH010153706.1:0-39995 GCA_902168325.1 Peromyscus nudipes
TCTCTTCCCAGTCTCCTTTCAATGTATGCAGATACATTCAAAATGTATACATATCGTAAATAGTAATAGAAATGAGACAATTCGTAGACTTGAATTCTTGTTTCAATTGACTTTATAATGCACTGCATCACTTTAGCATTAAATATTCTTAGAAGGCGCTGCATTTAGTGGCTAGTCAGTGCACCGTCTTTAGAACGTGACACGATAATAGATTATTTACTCACTTGAATGTTTAGTTTATTCCCACTATTTTCACAATAATTCGGTGGATTCTCATTTATGTGACTCATTATCCGCATATCACCTGGTTTTTAGTTTCTGGGTCGGGATGATCATTTTTGAAGAGCTTTCTGTTTTGTTTTGTTTTATCAAGTGCTGTGGGGGCATTCCTGCACCTTACCCATTTCACACTCCTCACAGCAGGCATTACTCTTTATCTATCTTGCTTTCATTCATAGGAATAGGAACTCTGTGTCTACAAGGATCCTGATGTCTGGACCAGGGCCTGGAATGTTGTAGAGGCCAATGGTTTTTGCCCAGGCTCCCTGGGTTCACATCTTTACCTAACCAGTTACATAGTAGATGGCTTCACCTCCTTTAAGCTATTTTTAAATGTCAACATAAAGGCAATAACACCTACTTCATAGACTAGCTGTGAAAAATTCATACATTAGTTCAAGTAAATAGTTTACATAAGAAGTTAACACATGATAAAAATCAAAATATACAGAGCACACTATAATATGTGCCAGAGACTTTATAAATAATAACTAATTTGATACACACTAAACTCTATACCATCAATTTCATTTCACTGAAGGAAATGGCTGAGTGGCAGAGTCCAAACTTAATTCCAATACACTGGCTCTGGAGTTCACCCTTTTTTTCCCTTCTTGTTTTGGAGACAGATTCTCACTTGGCACCCCTGGCTATTCTGGAATGCACTATGTAGACCAGGCTGGCCTTGAAATCACAGAGATCCACCTATCTCTGCCTCTCTAGTGCTGGGATTAAACGCATAAACCATTATGCACAGTCTTGGAATTCACATTTTAATTACTGCTTTGTACTTCTCAAAGCACTTGAAAATTATTAAAGTACCCAATATATGAAAAAAATAATGACAAAACCCTCCCTAATTTCCTAGGTTTTCGTTGTAGATCTGAGCTGAGGGTTTGGTTAGAAATAAGTGGTTGTGGGTAATGAACAGTGTGAATTCATGTTCTTACATGGGGGCTGGAGATTGGGGAACATGCTAAAACATACTTGGTGTGTCAGTGTCAAACATACATAGCTTCCCATTGGATGACTAGGACTGTTGAACAAAGGTGTGGACAATAAGTGATTTCTAAAAAGGCAACTTCCATGTTCCCTGTCACTCAAAATGGAACTACCTGTTTGTTTCACAAGGGCATTGTTTGAAAACAGCACCACAACTTTCCTTGCCGTTTCAGATACAGTTTCGAACTTTCTGATTGATCTTTTTATTCTTCCGGCAGTTCCTCAATACAGTACTAACTGTCTGTCTATCGTGTTTCAGGGACCATGGCAGACATTGCAAATGTAGTGGCGAGCAAGCCCCACGAGCAAAACTCACCTCATTGCTGTGTGTGATGATTCAATGGAATAGTGCATATAAATACCTTAGAATAGTGAACTGCAGAGAGGGGCTGCTGGAGGAGGAAGGCAACGTTGTGCAGACATGACCGAGTAGAGGCTTTAGACTTGATTAGGATCATGATGTGTTCAGAGATCTAGGGAGCTACGGTTTCAATGAAGGGGTGGAGGTGGACGTCGCTGTGTGGTGGATCAGGGAGTAGGGGGAGACAAAGAAGAGGCAGAGCAAAGGGAGGCAAGCATTTCAAGCAATGCCTTGCAAGCAGGCACAATGTGGTCCCCCAAGGGACATCGAGAACGTCTAAAGACATTTTTTAAAATTTTCCATGACTTGTGCTACTGGAATCTGGGATATGGGAGTCATGGACACTCTTTAGCCAGCTTGTTGTCTGACTCACAATGGCGGTAGTGTGGAGACCACAAAGTCTGCCGTAAATCCGGGAAGAGGAGCAATCGTGCCTGTGCTGAAGTGGGGAATGGAAATAATTCCAGGTGGTCTCTGCTGTCAGGAAAGAAATTGGTCAACAAAAAGGGAAATTAAAAGAATAATGGTTAGAGAACAATTCTGGATAACAGGTGTAACCATGAGCACAATGAGCTGGGTGAGATCTTGCTGGATGAGATCTTGCTGGATGAAGGACCCCCTACCCTCGGTGAAGGAAGAGGTAAAAATACCAATGCAGACAGACTCGTGTTTTCCAGCTTCTGAGGGAAGACAAGGTAAGCCTGTAAAGCTTTCAGCATTCATTTTTGACATGTTGGGCTGCCTTTTTAGAATCTGAGAGAATCATGTTAGATCATGAACCACACAATGCAATCCCTAACGTCACAATCAATTATACTGCAACACGCTGGCTAGTCAAGTATTCAAAAATCCCGTTAGTGATGTAGTGATCCATGTGGCACTTTTCCGAGACATCGTGTGATAACAACTAGTAATCTGCTTGGTGCCTAGTGTGGTTTTGAAGCAACGATGAGGAGTGTAAATGACATTTTGAGAGATCTGTGGCAATTACAATAGAATATGGAAACAGCTTGCATTTCCTTCGGCATCAGAATCACAGATACTGCTGTCACCACTGTATCCCGTCTGCATTCCTAACGAAGGCAGTGCTCAAGCTCAATTAAAGATTGGTGAAGATTAAAACATGATTTTTGTCTTCATCCAAGTTCATGGACACCTGCATTTTTAAGCATGGGCCTTAGGTCAGGGAAACAGTCTCCTAGGTGACTCTTGCCGTCAAACCCGCTTCTCCCTGTCATTCTTCTTCTCCATCATCCTCTTCCGCTCTGAGTTTAGCCCTTTGTTCCTGAAATTGTCGTGTGGCATCTGAGGTCAACCATCTGCTTTGGGATTTAGGTTAGATCAGGGTTAGGGTCTCAACTGATGGGTAGGGGGCTTTTCTCAAGGGCGAGTTGTGGCGGTTTCTGGAGAGATTTTGCTGCTTCTACCAGACAATTCTAAGTTCTGACTCTGTGTGTGATCGCTGATTTGCCTGGGAGGGAGAGCCATACAGGACATAGGAAAGGCCATCTCTAGGGGTGAGTGGGAAGGAAATCAGAAAAATGCTCAGAACTGCCCTCTGGAGGGGGCGAGTATTTGGGGACTCGAGGATGAGTTGGGGAAGGTCCACTGAAGAAAGGGTCAAAAATGGTATGAAGAATTCAGCTGAGGTCAGCAAACCTCACTCCATCTCGACATCCATCTGTAGGGTAGTGTGACTTTCCAGCTGCACTTGGCTCTAACAGTGCAAGGCAAAGAGAAGATGAATTGCTGGGGGGAACCCAGAGCTGGAGGTGGTCGGGCGGGGGCACATGGCAGAAGGCAAAGGATCTGGGAAATTGAAGGTTCTGACAAGAGGCAGGTTGAAACGATGACCAGGGGGTCCTAGCTCAGTAAGGATGGAAGTGAAGCCCGGGGCGGAGGTGGGGGTGGGGGTGGGGGGCTAATGAACTAACAGAATGGAGGAACCAAGGGAGATGAGATCTCATTGAGGTCCAGAGCTGGTGAAAAATTGGAGTAGGGTGTAAGAGCTGGTCTCCTTTGCCAGTGCCAGCCTCTGCATGGGTATAATTAGTTATGTTGCTGTCCTGGCCCTCCCTTGGGTACATTTTAATGACTAAAAACATTATTATAAATGGCACTAAATGTGCTATTAAAATACTTCTGCTCTACATTCAAGTGTGCTCAACAAAATGCAGGTAACTCACTCAAATACTGGAATGAGAAAGAAAGGAGAAATGTAGGAAGTAAGCCAAAAAAGAAATCCTTCAGTCACTTTTTGTAAATTGCTTAAAACCATTAAATAAATTAAGCTGCTGTGGGGGATGCATTTCATGGAGTTCCAATTTAGCAATTACTGTTCCTGTAGCAGAATCAATAAAATATGCGTCTACAATCATACAGCGAAAACATGTCCAGGGACTTTAAGTTGGGGCCTCAGATAAGACTAACTAATTAACATGTACTGGGTCCAGCACTGGACTGTGGCTAGTGAAAACCTTTTTTAGCACTTTTAGGTTTTGGATAGGCTGTAATGCATGTTTCAAAAATCAAAATGTTATAAAAGGTATCCACCGAGAGGACTCAATCTCATCTCATCTTTGTCCACCCTGTGCCTTTTGATATTGTATTTTCATTCTTCCAGCGTTTTGTAAGCTACTGAGAACAGATACAAACATGAACATTCCTAGTCAGGGAGCTTTTCTGCACAGCGGTTTGCACACCATCAATACGATAAGCACTGTGATTTTGTTTTCCACTTAACAATCGATTTCAAATATCTGTGCACCTATTTGTAGGTGTCAGACTGTTTTTCAGCTGTATAGTTTTCTATGTTGTCTTAATTTATTTAACCCATCATGCCTGGGTTGGCAGTTTCCAAACTCTCCACATATTTCATGAAATAGTTTACTTTAGGTACAAGTTTGTCTATAGAGTCCGTCTCAGATACATCATTCACAAGTTAAGGGTAAATGCATTTACATTTGGGAGGCATTGTCAGACTCTGCTCCAAAGGGATTTGCATTCCCACTGGGCCCCACTCCTGTGAGTACGTGCTCGGAAGACGGTTTTAATATGGACTTCATCTACTAACCACACATTATGACATTATAATCATGCAGGTTTTGAAAATGTGCCAGACTGTTGTGAAAATAGTAATCACCAGGCATAGGGCTAGAGGCCTGTACCAAACCCAGTCATGATGCTCCGTGTAGGAACAGAGAAGGACAGTGTAAGCCACCAGCTCTCATCAGTGATGCTCCGTGTAGGAACCGAGTAGACAGTGTAAGCCACCAGCTCTCATCACTTGTCACATTGTTTTAAATTTAAAGGCTTCCACCATTTACCTCTTTGCTAGTCACCTACTGTATGTTTGCCAGATAAGGAATGTGATTATTGTTTCCTTCTTTTATGTGTGGTCTTCAAAATTTGCTTACATGCACTACTTAAGAGAATTGTAAAAAGCTTAGAGTGACCTTATACATTTTAAGTAGAAATGAAAGAAGGATGGATATCCACTATACAGTGAATGCCTACCTTTAAATAAAATATTGTAAATATTGAGTTTTATATAAAATTATTACATCACCCTTTAAAAATGAATCAAATAGAGTCTAAATACTGCTTGGCCTATCAACTGTCACCTATTTAAAAGTACACAAACTCTCCTTTAACAAGCGGGACATTTACAACATTCATTTATTTTTCTTTTGAAGTCATTTTTCCATTCCACTTTCCCTGAGGAATTTTATCTTTATGTAATACATTTAAGGCTTGAATGTTTTGTAGATTGTCATATCATAATTCTCTACTAAAATATGTATATATGTTGACATTTTAATTAAAATTTGTCTCTAGCTTCAAGCTATAAATGTAAAGACGTTATGGAGTCACTTTCATGACTATTTATAGCGTGCAGTTGGTCAAAATAGTATGCATATATACATTTTGACAAATAAACAATTTTTAAACAGGAACTTCTATTGAGATGCACTTCTGTTTAAACTCTGGAGCAGCATTTATTTTATTTGTTCAATTAAATTGTAGTTCAGTAGAGCTGTGAATGTCTCAGGCTTGCTAGAGTGAGAGGGAACCACATTATTGTTATTCATAGATGAAGAAAAGTTGTTCAGTAAGTCAAATGGAAGGGGAAGAAGTTTTAGTCTAGTAACATTTCTCCATTGTCTGCAATCTTGATATCCATCCCAGCTTGAAATCAAGAATGATTTTAAGTGATCCATTAAGTGACAGTTCAATTAAGTCGTCCTTGAAAGTGGTTGGGAAGCCTTGGACAGCAGTGACAGACAGAGTTTCCGATTGTTGGGGCGGGGGGGGGGGGGGGGGGGGAAGTCTTTATGTCTTTGGACTTTGCTGAGAAAAATGTATTATTTATTTATTTGTTATCTCACAAAGGAGAATGAAAAAGTAGGTGAGGAAAGAAGAGTCCGCTATTTTTCCAATAAGCTTTGAGCAACTGTGGGCCAACTGGTTTTAAGAAAAACCAGAAGTACAGGCCCTCCTCTCTGCTCTCAACGAAGCAGACAGCAGCAAGAAGCAGAGGATCCGGAAAGCAGCACCTCGTCTCCCTTGCAGTACCTTTCCCGGAAACTTCCTGTTTGTTCCTGGAGGTTCACATGACCCAGTTTAAAAAAATAAAAAACAAAACTAAGACTATTATCTGCTCTCCTGCAGGAACATCTTGTTCAAAACCGGGATCCCAGGTAGTGGGAGGCTGGAGTTGAGGCGAGGAACTGCCAAGAAGAAGACGACGGCAGTCACACAAAAGCCCCGGGGCACGGCAGTGTGAGATTGTCGTGGATATCAGTGGTCCGGTAGAGGGCACCTAAGGTGAGTTAGCTGCCTTAAGAATGACTAAAAATATTGAGTCATCAGAGGTTACATTTTTCACTGTCTTCTTAGTACATTATATGACAGCTGATTGTTTTTAGGCCTGCTGTATATCATAAGGTCTGAGGCAGTCACGGAAAGCAAGGAGTCCGTGTGAAAAGCCCAGGTTCAGAGGCAGAAGATGGCCTTGAACTTCAGTTCCATCAGCTCATGCACTAGTCCTCAGGGTGCTTTAAATGCCTTCGTCTCCTGTCTGCTAGTAAGCGTACCTAGTCTAGTTGGTTAATGTAAGAATTAAATAACATAATACAAATAAATCTGTGAGTATAGGGTTAGGTCATTCAATATTTAATCAATCAAACATGTGAAATCAGCTACGAACAAAGAAAGAGAGAGGCAGCTATGTAGACACATGACGGTAACAGTGTTGATAACAACAGATGCCCATGGGAAGAACTACTAATCCCATTTAGCAGGTAGGGATGCAGAGGCCACAGGGGATTCTAGCTATGTGCTAGATTTTTGGCCAGTCAGAGACCATCAGTACAGACCTGATGCTCGACTCCTTGTAGTCTCTTCAAATGCACACGGACAGATACTATCATGTTCTGCAGACTACAGGACTCCCCCATCGTGCCAGCTGTGAGAAGTTTGAAAAGCACACTCAGCACTAACTTTAGCTCACAGCTGAATGTTTTGGTCCCCAGCCTGTGAATGTCTAGCCAGCTCTGTGGCCTAGGGAGAGCATCCTCCTATGCGTGAAGGGCGTTCCAAGGTCAACAAAGCACTTCAAGCTCCATAAAGAAAGTAGCTATATAAATGGGGTTTCTTGTTAAGATAATAAAGCTCAAAAGGCTACTTTTATAAAGAGAGGTCAGCTGGAAGGTTACCAGGAAAAGCCACATGCCCAGCTGTGCTATTTAACCTCCAGTTTTCATAAAATATACACAGACCATCGGGATGTACTTTTAATTATTTTGTGTCTAGGAGACGATGACTCTAGCACTGTTTAAAGAAATCCAGTCAGTGCCCATTATGGATGCAAAGGGTCCTGCATTTTACAGGTGCTGCGGCTGGTAGGAGTGGATTAGCCAGAAGGCTCATTAAACGGACTGCCACTGTTAGCCAAACTGTACAAAGTCTTTGGAGTGTGATACAGTTCCAAGTGTCTACAGTTGTGCATTAATAGTGGAGCGTGCCCTGGTGCATTTCCTTGTTTTGAATAAATTGTGGTATTAAATTCAGTCTCCCTTCATCAGAAAGGGAAAATGATTTGACCCTCGCATTCCTTGGAGCTGAACTCAAACTTTGGAGGTTCACTTCAAAGCTCTGTAAATAAAATGAGTAACACTCTGGACCCTTGTGAGGCGGGAGGAAAATTCTCTTTCTGAAGAACACCCAAGTCTTTAAAGAGAAATGGTGGGGTTTAAATAGCTCACTGTTTTTCTTGCTCCAGGCTCCATGCTGAGGATATTATTTTCTCTGCAGAGCTTGCGCTGCTCTGGCTCCGTTCTCAGAGGCTGGCTGGCGTTGGGGCACTGGGGCGCAGGGCGGCTTGCAGGTTTGTTGAAGCAAGTTTATTTGTAGTGTGGCTGGGGGCGGGTGGAAGATTCCTTTATGATATGGGAGGCTCCCGAGTTTGGAATATCAATGGCACTTCAAAGCACTAGAGCTGCGAATTAGCAGTCAGACTTCTTCTCAGGCCCCAGAATAGGATAAAATAACACCAGAGATGTGTTTCAAGATAGGAAAAGGGGAGGTTTTTCTTCAATGCGACTTTTTTAAACTTTGTGTTGAAAAGCGGTAGCCCAGGGTTCGGAGATGGCCTGGCATCTCTCTGGACACAAGAGGCTGCCATGGATTCTTGTGGAAAATCGTTCAGAGTTCCCAGCCTGAAATCACAAATACTGGACCTAAAATCATAGTGCTGGACCTGTCCCCAGACTACAATTCTCTCTAGATCCATGAGTGGGAACCACTACTAACCCTTGGGGAAAGGGTAACTAAAAAATTGTGTAGCCCAATTTGTTTATTTCTTAAAGTAAACGTCATATTATTAATTTCAAGTTTTCTGAGTATTCCCTTCCACCCAATCTCCTCCCCGCTGTCTTCCTCCTCTGTGAATGTGAAGACCATGGTAACAGAAAATGAGAGCGCCATATTCAATCCTCCAATCCGAGTCTGCAAGAGTCGCACTGCTGTGGGCAGACCGAGCAAAGTGAGTGGTGACCCCTCTCATCCTCCTGCCCTGTGATTATGTTTGAGTAGCTCTAGAAAGACAATCAGTTCAACTTGGAACAGACTGAGGCTTTACAACGCTGGCAATTCCTACCCTGTGCCTGTTCCTCCTTCCATTTGTATTTGAAAGAAAATGAAAAATATGCTCAGCAGGGAGGCGCTGGTCTGCATGAGTACTCAAACCGATCTGCACCTGGCTGGTGGTCATGGCTGTGGGAGCTCACCCAGCCCTGGAGCTTTTCCACTGCCTCCTGTTTTTCTAATACAGTTTTGGCTGCCCACACCTCTTCCTCCCACCATTAGGAGAGGCAGATACTTTCAAAGGCAAGACTGGGGTATCCTGAAAACTTGGGCTTGTGGACAACTGAGACTCACCACTTGGCCTCCTTGGTTTCTGATTTTTCTCCTTCTGGAGGGACTTCCTGTTGGCTGAAGTTGAGTGACCATGCCCCTTACAGACTGCAGGCCACAGTGGGGTTTACTGGACTACTGTTTCTCGGGGACTCTCAGGAAGATCCCGTAGATGTTAGACTTAGTGTCCTTGATGGTATCTTGCATCTTCATAGCATCACTCTGCCTGTTATGCTTGGTTATTTATGGCTATCCACAGCAGGTTGCAATGATCAGGTCACACTGCATCTTTTTGATCATTAATGTATTCTAAGCGTGAGTATGGTACCTGGCGACAAGAACCTTGAACTTCATTCATAATTTCAGAGGATCATTAAAATGTTTTGTCCCAATATTTGGCAAATTTTGAACATAATGAAATATTGAAGAATAGCACAATGAATAGTCTGTTACTTTTCACTTAGAATCAACAATCATCAATATTTTTGCCGTGTTGCTTTACTCTCTGCAGACAGACATGTTCTTCTACTGAAGTATTAGAAAGTGTAGATATGATGATTCTTTATCCCTAAAGACTTCAGCATTCGGCTGTGAAAAAGATGTTATTCTCTTTCCTGATGCAATACTATTGTCACACCCTAGAAGATTAAAAATTCCACAAAGTCATTTAATACCCAGCTCATATTAAAATTCCACCAAACTTTTAATTGAGATAAAATTTATAAGTCACATAAAACACAGATAATCATGTTAAAGTGTACAATTCGAGGGCATTTAGAACCGTCGCAGTGATGTGGAGTCATTATTACTTCTTTTCAGCTCTGAATAGTTCCATTATCCCCCCTTCTCTCCTCGCCCCGTCCCTAACATATTGCTTACTTTCTATCTCATCAGACTTACTTATTCTGGATATTTTACACACAATGAAATTATAAAATATTTAACCCCTGTAACTTTTCAAATTATCCTATAGCTGTTTTTGTAGAAAGAATTAAAAAAAATACTGCAGTGATTATTTTGAAGCAAGATTGCATTTTCATTCAAGACTTCCAGGGTGCCTGACGACTCCCGCCCAGTTTCTGCAAAGAAAATACCCATGTTTGTTGAGACACTGCACTTGGTGCTTCAGAAAAAGGGGCAAAGATTTTGCCCCCAGTATTTGGTGAGAGGTGGGGATTTAGAGAATGGCTGCAAGGCTGAACTTAGTGCATGTCTTGTTTCTGTGGTTGCCATACAGATGCCATATAGCTGGAGGAGGAGCAGAGACCCTGGCTGTCTGTACTTTTAGGCACAGCCATTGTCAGGCTGGACCAGATTGGTGTGGATGACAGCGATGGGTTTGCTGAGCAGGAGACACTGTGCTTCATGATTATTCTGCCCAAACAGTCTGAACTTCTCACCCTCTTTGCTTCAGTTACCAGATACACCCTCTGCAACACTCTTTGCTCTATCAAAGAAAGCATGTTTGAGAAATGCTGTAACAATCCCTTCTCATTTTAAACTGCCTCCCGCATGCAGCTTCTGGTGCTTTCCCATGTGAGTTCCTGGGCTCAGTAACGATTTTAAGGGACTCTTTTGGCTGAAACACCTGGTCAGGACTCCACCTGGATTGGTTTTTGCTGAGTGTTGGCCTTTCCAAGCCTGCCAAGGGTCTGCAGACTAGGAACAAGCCCCGGGCTTCCTGCTTAAAATTCGACTGTGCAACTGCATGATTTGAAGTGTGGCAATATGCTGTCTAGGTGTTTGGAAGATGGCAGGAAGGGCAAATGTCATCATCAGTCCCCATTTTTGGCCCTACTCTTTGTTCCTCATGTCCATAAGCTGTTTTTATTTGTTTACAGAGTTAAACTGTTTCTCACTGAGCTTTAATAGTGGTCCAGGAGACTGTTCAACAAAGGACTTCAGGGAATCACATATATTTAACTGGACTTTTTTCTTTCCATGTCTGGAATGATTTCCCAATTCTTTGTCTGAATGAATGAAGGCCAAGAGTGTTTATATTTATTGGTTGGATTCCTATCTCAACAAATCTTTAAAATGCTAATCCTGTAGTTTCCTAGGTAATGACTCCAAATTTATGGCAAAAATAATTATGTGAGAGGTAGTGTGATACATAATTAATATTCAAAAGTAGACCTGAGTGAATTTACATATCAAAATGTCTCCCTTCCCTGGTGATCTAACATGGAAGGTGGTGTGGCATAATTTTTCTAAAAGGATATTTATGATGGGATCTTATGTTTTGACTTCTCCCTAAATGACAGGGTGGCATTATATGTTCTGCTAAACATGAGGATCAGTAGAGGGGTGGGGCAGAAAGGCTGTAATCCAAAGTGAATGAGGAGTTTGTATAGATCTCTTACGACACAGTCAACTGAGGTCGTATTATTTTCCTTCTTGGCTCTTGTGCCCCAGACACTAAAGTTTATAGTAACCTTTACCCTGATAACTGGTTTTTTCATGGGAGCATGGGCAAGAGTCTGTGACCTGAGGTGAAATAAAAATGAAGCTTTAGTCTTCCCAAGAGCCCCTGCACTGTTACTAAGCTGCCCTTGCTTTTAGCTGCTCTATATTTGATGAGTATTTCATGAGGAATTTTAATCTGATGGATCTACCAAGTTAAAATATTTTTCCTGTCTCATCAACTGTTTATTTGTGTTATTTTTTTGACGTTTTGTTCATCTTTATCAGTCACTTTGAATCTGTTTTTGGATAAACTTGGGCATAAATAATCAATAGTAGTGGTAGAAATAACAGTCATAATTTATCAAACAATTGGAGATCTGTTTTGTTTTAGATGCTGTTTTATGTACCTTACTATTATTTTATTTTTAATATTAATTTCTTGTAATTAATTTCTTCTTTTGATCACAGTTGTTGAGGGAGGTGTTTTTATTCCCATTTTATAAAGGAGGGAAAACTGAATCTCAGGGAAGTTAATGAGCCTGGTAAGAACCCAAATGGGGATATGAACCCAGGTCCTACTGACCTTGAGGCCTGGTGCTCAGCTGCTGCAGTGAACACCTTATGAACAACTAACTAATCGTAGGCGTCTGCCATTGCTGTCTTTCGAGGACGGGCTGGATCAGCGGGAGCAGTTCACTTCTGTGCTGAATCTTCCAGACAGACAATTCCTGTTGATTTCAAAGGGAATACTGAGTGAAGAGAGACTTTTGTTTAGAACATTATACTGTACTGCTTCTAGGTGTTATGTTAAGAGTAAATACAGGAAAACACTTTTTTATTTTGACTCTATATTTACCTAAAAAGTACAATTAAGTTTGTTTAATATATCAACATATATTCACACATATATACATATATACTCTATCATCTATCTATTTATCTATCATCTATCTATCTATCTACTATCTATCTATCTATCTATCTATCTATCTATCTATCTATCATCTAACCTTTGATATTAACAGTATTTCTACATCTTCACACCACCTGCCAGCCACATTGTTTTATATGGCCAGCAGATGTTGGGACATACAGCACCTGCTAAGAGAAGTTGATTCTTTATGGCCATAGCCTAGGCTCATCACTGTGGGATTTTGTTTCCCCTCCCCTGTTGCCCATTGGGGCCTACCAGAATCTGTCTCCTGCTTCATTAGTGTTGCCAGGGTCTGTGGTGGGTCTCGGAGGTTTTATTCAGGAGGCTTTGCTTGGTCGGCTTTGCTACTGCAGCCTGGCAACTGTGAGTTGCAATGTGAAAAATGCCAGGGACTTTGACTCTGTGTAGAAAATCATCTGAGAGCCCCACAGCAGGAGAAAAGCACACGTTCACTCGCTGTAAAACCTTACACACCTGAGAAACAAGGTTTAGATAGTGTAGACAAGTGTGCCCACCTTCTGTTTGCCCTGTCTGAAGAATATGCTGGCATTTGGAGAAACCTCCTCACTTTTTCTCTCATTGCAGAAACTACCGAGTCAGGCTTCCACTTCCTGAGAGACAGACCAACCTGTTCAATTTTCCTATTAGCAGTCACACTGGAGAAGCCATCGGGGCTGCAGCCACCCATGAGAATGTGGAAACCTCGGCCAGATCTGAGCCTGTGAGTGATTTTCCCGACTCTGAATGATCTCTATGATGATTCTGATTTCCCATTTCACTTAGTTGACCATTTCCAACTAAGACCAACAATTGCATCTCAACGTTCATCTCAAGTCTTTACTGCCCCTTTCTGTTTCAAAAGGGACTTTACACAAAACGAAAAGAGTTTTTGATGATACGTAGGCATAGGATTAAAGTAGATTAAAGGCAATCCCAAGAATGACTTGTACGTTTTTTAAGGCAGCACATTAATAATAACATAAATTGTAAGATATGCCTATAAAATGATTACTAGAGAGTGTTATTTCATAATCATATCTGACATAAAGTATTTTTACAGGATATTAATTACACTCTTGCTTTTCTACTTTTGATTTTTAACATTGTTTGTGATTGGCATGAAGAAAGAATGATAAGGAAGAGACAAACCCTTGTAGAAGCGGGGGAAGTTGAAGTCCTCCTTTGTTCCTATTCCTTTTTAGTTCACGAGGCCATCGGGGAGACTCCCATCTGAAGTCTGGGGAAATACTATCCAAGTGTTGCAACCTTCCAGGGAGAAAACTCTGGTCTGTGAAATAGCAGAGCAAAGAGAATTTTAAACAGAGAGATCTTATCTTTATTTTTGTTGTGGCCTTCTAATATATGCAAATGAAGTATTATTACAACTTCAGTCACCATTTTTATGGCTTCCTTTTGCTTCTAATGGCTTCTAACAAAATGTGCTTTGCTTGACTTTTGTTTGTTTTTAAATAGTGGGGCTATATTTTACTTTATTGATTCTGTCTTTTAAACCTAAACATCAGCCATATTTATTTAACATATACAACTTGCTATGTCTTTTTTTATGAATTGCTTAGAAAAATGCAGGATGGCAGGAAAGAGTTATATCATAAAAATAACATGGATGTTTCTGGAAGAGTTGGAGAAAACACAAGGTAATATTTGTGTTGTCCAGTGGTGCAAAGATTTCTCTTGGGCGGACTTGCTGTTCAGCTACCTATAGACCTGTGATATTTAACCTGTAGATCAGGACCCTTTTGGCAAACCTCTGTCACCAAAAATATTTACATTATCGTTCATAACAATAGCAAAATTACAGTAGTTTTATGATTGGGATCACCACAACATGAGGGACTGTATTAAAGGGTTGTAGCATTTAGGAAGGTTGAGAACTGCTGATACAGACAATGTTCAGAAAACTCTGCACTCTGGCCAACCTTGTTGGGGATGGGCAGGTGTGCTGAAAGTAATGTGTAACCTTTCCTAGTGCCCAATCATTTTTTCTGAATTTATATTTTCAGCAGGAAAAACTCACTAAAATTTTTATTTTTCTCTAAGCCAACAGTAAATAAGTTAATTTTGACATCTTTAGCAATAAGGTCTTACTGTCAAGTTCTAGAGGGTAACCAAGAACAATAGCAGAAACCTATAATATTTTGCAGCCTGTGGACCCTTACTGGCCAACAGCTCCAAATACCGTAATCCATTCCTAGCACTGGGCTTTTTTGTTGTTGTTACCCTATGGTGTCTGGTAGGGGCATTGTTGCTCCGTTATGGGGTAACTCCATTTAAGCATATATATATATATATATATATATATATATATATATATATATATATATATCTTAAATTTATACATATTTATACACATACATCTATGTATGTGTGTGAGGTGTTTATATTGTAGAAAACATCTGCAGCAGCAGTTGTTCATATGACTCTTTTAGAAGGTCTGTACATGAGTTATTCATCCCTGTATTTCTTCCTCTCTCCTTTACTCCTAAGATACCACATAGCTGAATCATGAAACATAGAGGAATCAAGGTAGATTTGACTTGGGAGTTTCATCCTCACTAGGGTTCATAGTACTGGAGGTGCTAGGATGCTAATAGAGGAGAAAAGCAATGACTAATGTCATCCAGACGTGGACGCTGTGTGCTATAACAATGACACTCTGGGAAAACACGCCCTCCCTTGAAAAGTGGCACGAATGTCCCAGGCATAACCAACCACTTTCGGATCGGATTTAAGGCTCACTCCCCAAGATGGTCAAGCTCAAGCCAGGCAAATCCCAGCATAGAGTAGAGGTGAGGGTAAGGGGGTAGACAAGAAATCCCACTCCTAGCTGAGGAACTCTTGGTAATCGATAGCTTTCAAGAAAGGGAGAGTTAGTTTTCTCTAAGAGTATGGGCCCTGGAAGGTGGAATAAACTCCAATGGATGTTCTACACACCCAAGATTATATAGCCAGCACTAATTGGACAGGGTCAATTAAAAAAATAATGTGAAGACAAAGTTGGGTGGTTATGGAATAGAGGATGTATCTGGGAGGAGTTGGGGGAGGGGCAAAATGATCAAAGTACAAGGTATGATGTATGAAATTCTCCAAGGGTTAATAAAATATATAAAGTAAGTTAATTCTGCAGAATAACTGGTAAGACCCCTAATTGTAGCAGGAAACATACATTACTAACATTTATATTTTCATGTTTTTGGAGCGTAAGAAGGACCTTCGCAGTGGTTAATTATACATTCCTAAAATTTCTACAACTAGTCAAGAATAATTTAACTGCCTTGACAAAACTCCTCAAACATTTTTTTTTTGCGCCAGAATGAAAGCTATTGGTAAATGTCCTTAAAGTAATAAGTTCCAGCCTCACTTTGTTTTATTTTTTAGCAATTTTATCATAAAGCAATCTCTCACGCTTTTATATCAGAAAAATCTATCACATATTATGCAGAAAGAAAATGAAGAAAACTAAGCAAAAGAAAACCATGGCGCATGAAACAAGATCCTACCTTTGTGTACATGCAACACGTTGGTAATCAGATAAACCAGTACTGGATAACTAAAAGCAGAATATTCAAAAGACAAATAAAGGAAACATAATCAGGTTTCAGTTGGTTGAATAAAAGAAAGACAGAAAGTGACCTAATTGCTTAGTTAGGAAATGTTTCAAAAATAATCCTAACTTGTTGGTGAGGGCAGGGAAGCGTATAACTATAACGATGGCACTTGGGTGGTGTAGGAGGCAGTCTTCACTGGGCAATCTAGTTTTTTCTTCCCCGCTTAAACTGGCATTTTAACTCCTAAGAATGTATTCCAAAGAAATACAAATGCCTATGATAATTTATGTGTCTTAAGCACAGAATTTCTAACATTAAAGTATTGAAAACAGCCCATATGCCTTACAATAGGTGTCTATTTCAATAATTATGTGCTCATGCTCTAAAATATGGTTTTAAGACTCACATGATAAAATAGTATTTGATGCCATGAAAAAGCTTAGAGTATGTTGTTATGTGAAAAGAAAAGCAAACTGCAAAACAATATCCACAACAGGACTCTGAATTTTGTGATAAAAACACACAAAGCATTGGAATGTCAATAGTCTCTGTAGTGGGGCTGCCAATATTATGCATAGTTATTAGTTTGTATTTTATGCCATTATTTAAATTTTCTATAGTAGCCATGTTATTGACTTTGTAAAATAAATGAAAAAATAAGTAATATGAAAAATGACTCAGAGGTCTGGTTATCTAGTAGCAAATCATTTGCACTTTTTAAAACCGAGGCTGTCAAAGGAATCGGTTGAGTAGAGTTAAGTTTAGTTCTGGTGGAGAATTCGTTATATCGAGATCTTTAGTGGTGGTAACAGCTTCAGTTAAATTTTTTTGTCATCTTGGCTAACAAGTATTGATGGAGAAGGAGGTACACGGTATTACTCATTTTTAAGCATTTGGCATATTTCCAAAACAGTGAGTCAATTTAATGTAATTACTTTTTCATAATTATAGTCTCAGCACTGCTTCAACTTCAGTTTTAGCGAATCTTTAGTCAGCTCCTTCCGTTTCCTGCCTGTGAACGAGGGGGCAAGAGGACAGTAAATAAACACTCGGGCGCATCGGCTACTTACCATTTCAAGAGAACCGCAGGGCTTAGTTATGTGAAGTGAATTCTTTTCTGGCTATAGAAGTAATGGCTACTGATGTCTACTTTGTTACTTGCTTCGCTTCTATCATGGTTGCTTAAGTGAGGTCTGCTGGCATTCTGGGGTAATCACTGTCCTGTGAATGGCTCTTGGCCACAAGCCACAGTGACCTCTTGGGGAGATCCAATAACAATACCAACAATGTGCCCTAAAACAGAACTGTGCTATGATGTTTTCAACTACTGTGGGTAGCTTTGAAAAACTGATTGTGAGATTCTTTTTATTGAGGTTCAAGTGTATTTTTATTTTCCTTTCTAAATTGCCTAAGTCTCTGGAATCACTGTTTGCTCTTATTTCAGTGGTGAGTAAAATTCTAATGGACCGTGTAATGTGTGAAATGTTTACTTTTCTGCCAGTTTTGAACTATGCAAGGAATTATTTTAAATAGAGTTAAAATAGTATTAGCATAAAAGCATTGTTTTTAGTGAGTATTAAAAAAAATCTCCTGTGTTGTATGAGTTGACTTTATTTTTGTTCTTCTAGAAGTTGCATATATGCCCAACTTTTGAAATTTCAGGTAATCACTTTAATTTCCATCTTCTGTGTCTGTGGACTATTGGTTTGTCTAGGTTGAGTCTTCAGATAGCAACCTGTGGCATTTAACTGAGGAGTGTGCTCTCATGATTCCAGAGAAGCATAGAGAGACAGCTGCTACGAACCTCCCAGGACTTTCAAGCCTGAACTAGGGTCCGAGCTACAAGCAATGATAGCCTTTTGATTGAATAAGAACTTCTGTTCCATGTAGCTTCATCGATCAGAATCATGTACTATTTCCAGCCCCTCAACAGAATGAGACTGTGGCAAGGAAAAGGCTTAAGTGGAGATTTATACAAAGACGTGTTTGTGGGCCCAATACCTCCCAGAAAGCTTGGGTCATACCTCAGCAGTGTGGTTTTCATGACTGCAGCTTATAACTATTACCATCTACTCTGATAGAGACCCCTGCTCAGATAAACCTAGACTTGTGTTGAAATGGTCACTGGCAGGATGAATGCTTTGTAGACGGCTATATGACCCAAAGCAATCTCCAGTATCAATGTAATCTCCATAAAACTTCCAATGATATTCTTCATAGATTCAGAACAAATGCTAAAATCTGTTTGGAAATCCTTAAGACCACAGACAGCCAATGCAATTCTCAGTAGAAAGAACACAGCCGGAAGCATCACATTAGCTCACCTCAAACTACACTACAAAATCATAGTGACAAAGTCAGCATAGTGCTGGAACAAAAACAGACGTGTAGACAGACCAACGGGACACCATAGAAGATCCAGGGGTGAACTCATGCAACTGCGACCATTTAACTTTTGACAGTGCTGTCAAGAACATATACTGGAAAAAAAAGAGAGCCTTGTCAGTCAATGGTGCTGTAATGGTGGCTATCCACCCGCAGAAGAATGAAATTAGTTTGATTATCTGGATCAAACATCTAAATGCAAAACCAGAAACACCAAAATTGCTAAAGAAAAACACTTCAGGATATAGGTCTAGGCAAGAAATTTTTTAATAGAACTCCAAAGGCATAGGAAATAGTCCCAATAATTGGCAAATTCAATTGCGTGAAATTAAAACGCTTCTGTGCAGCAAAAGAAACTATCAACAGAGTAAGCAGGCAGTGTACAGAATGCAAAACAAAAGTCTTCACCAATTATACTTTAGACAAGGGGTTCATAACTCTATCATCTGTCTGTTTGTCTGGCTATCATGTAACTATCATCATCTATCTGTCTGTCTATCTGTCTATCTATCTATCTATCTATCTATCTATCTATCTATCTATCATGTAACTATCTATCTGTCTGTCTGTCTGTCTGTCTATCTTCAAAACCAAACACTCAAAAAACAAACCTGCTAATAAACATGTGGGCCAATGAACCAAACAGATAATTATCAAAAGAATGTTTACAAATAGCCAATAAGCATTTTAGAAAGTATTCAATATCCCTAGCCATCTAAAAATGTAAATTAGAACTACTTTGAGATTCCAACTCTCCCAGCTCTCAGAATGGCCACCATAAGACAACAAATTACAATTGCTAGTGAGAATTTGGACAGACACGAGGCTTATCCGCTGTTGGTAGAGGTGTCAACTGGTGTGGAATATGCACATCAGTGTGATCATTTCTCAAAAACCTAAAAATAGGACTTTCCTGTGACTCAGGTGTTCCATTCCTGGGAACATATCCAAAGATATCCATCCCACTGGAGAGATGCTTGGATTTCTGCTTGCTTCACAATAGCTAAGGAATGACATCAGCCTAGACGTCCACCAACAGGAGAACGACTAAAATGTGGCACATGTACACAACGGAATTTTATTCAGCAATAAATAAAAATGAAGTAAAATTTGTAGAAAAACAGATGGATCTGGAAGATACTGCATAAGTGAGGTAATCCAGGCTCAGAAAAATAAAAATGTGTTTTCTTTCGTATGTACTTCTTAGCGTCTAAGTGTTAAATGTGTATATCTAGCTGGGAGTAAATGTGGGTAGAGACAAAGGAAATAGAAAAAAGCCCACGAGAAGAGGAGAAAAAGATACTTTACGGGGCATAGCGGGGTGGTGGGTGAGGGGAGGGCCGAAGCAACTCATTGGTTATTAAAGTGGACGGATTAAATTTGTTACAAGATGGTGGGGTGTGTGTGTGTGTGTGTGTGTGTGTGTGTGTGGTTCTACAGCAGCTAGCGAGTGTGCAAACAAACAGAAATACTTTCTATGTTAATAGAAATTTCAGAGGGACAATGCTTTAAAATTTTTAAACATTTGGTTCCAGGAGAAGGTGTGACCAGATTGAAAGCTGGTTCTGGATGGATGGCTTCCTGCTGGAAAAAAAAAAGTGAACTATTTAGCTTGGTTTTCATATGCTGTTGCTTAACACACTTAATCATGACTTCAGGAAATACATGACCAATTTTTCATGACCTTGTTTGAACCACTGCAGACCTGCCCCATCCTCTGATTGAGAGTGGCATTTTTTTTTTCCTTTCTGGTTTCTACCCTAAACCACTCTGAGAAAGAGACTGGAATGTCTTAGCATGTGGGCAGGAAAAACACAGCATTACCTTTCCTTGAAGCCAGGTGAGACGGGACTTCTGAGACTCAGATGTCTTGTAAGGTATGCTCCTTGTATATGAAGACTCCTAGGAACACAGAAACACTCACCTGGTAGGTAGTAAGGCATTCTTTCCATACCCATGCTAACCTTAAGAGTTCATTACGATTTGGTGCGGTGTTGTAGCCTGATTTTAGCTGACTTCAGGGACCTAAGGGGAGAACTTTTTTCTCCATTGCTACAGTGGAGTAGGAAACTTGTCTTCTTCACCTAGCCAGGCTTCCTTACCTCTTTCCCCAGTTGGCGAAGGTGATGTAGTTTTATGGAAAGTAGGACCCCACTGTCTTTGAGTGGGTCTCTGTCACAATAGAGACCCATGCTTAGCAGCTAGTTCATAGTGCAGGCAGAGGCATGGTAACAAACGGCACACTGGGCAGGTTTTGGAATGGCAGGTAACCCTGGGCATTCCTAGCTAGCACAGGGGAGGAAATTTTAACATCTTTCACAATGTATCAAGAGACAATGATCTTTTGTCATCAAATCAAGAGGTGTGATCTCGAGAGTCAGAGGACTTGGAAAGGACAATTCTATAAATGTTGGGCATTGGTTAATAACATGAAGACATGCTTTTAGGGGTACCATGTGACATCAATAAGGGCATTGGATTGTTTATTCCACCTGACTTCAGCTTTCCTCACTAGCAGAAGAAAGAACTACACCACATTGTCTTATAAACTATTAGGAGTAGAAAATGTAGAGATTTCTCCCTCTTTTCCTTAGGTTTTCTGCAGTTTCTGCAGTTTAAGACCTAACCATGCATTGTAGCAAACAAAAAGTAGTTCTGCTGGGGAAACACAGGCTACCTACCGTTTTCGTTAGTACCCTGGCAAGGCTGGGCTTTCTATTGCCTCTCCTGCTTCTCAACAGCTGATATGAAAGCCGGGAGGTGGGTGTGAGGGGTGGGAGGAGGGTGTGTGTGTCTTTGGGGGTGGGGTGTGTGTATGGGGAGGGGTGTGTGTGTGTGTGTGTGGGGGAGGTTTCTGGGCCAGGAGTGGCTGTGTGCAGAGTCACCTGCGCCTGGAAAGTAAACGGCTCCTGGGTTTCCTTAGTGCTTGGGGCCTCCCCCTCCTTCTTCCTCTAACTTAGCTTCCTTTGTAGGCCAAGAAGCCACCCAGAAGCTGTAACTACCAGCAGATTCCCACATGACAAATTCGTCCTTTGTGTGGATACAATTGACTTGTCACCTCATTTTTACAGCTAATTAGCTCTTTAGTAAGCGGTGGCTGGTGTCAGAGGTCATCTGATACCTGATTCTGGTAAATTGACCGTAAATATGACTGTCATCTGTATTTGCTGTTCAAAAACACTGCCTAGTGACCAGATCCCAACTCTTTTCACAGGAGCCCCTGCTTACTTTTGTTGGGAAGATAAAGTTTCCGAGTGACGCTCCTGGACTTATTATACCCTGAAGTTAGGGGATTGCCGCTCCACTGGCCTTTGGTCATGCCACCCATGGGGGCACATCAGCTTCCAACGGTTTCCCAGAGTTTCTTTTGTCTCCTTCTCTAAATTAGAGAGACACTAAAGGAACTCTTGTCCTTGCTATTTTAACTTCTAGAAACATGCTGATGCTTTCTGACAATGACGCCAGTAATGCCGAGAGCCCCTGGTGATTATCGAGTGGTCTGCGCTCTGCCAGACCCCACCCCACGAGGTTCATCTGTGCTAAGGCCTTTAATTCCAACAAGTGCATGTGGAGACGCTTTTCGTCTTTAAATAGTGGAGAAGGAAACAGGCTTGGAGAGATTAAACTTTTTATCCTGATGTTCTAACGTAGAAGCAGGTCTAAGCTTGGTTCATGTTAGCCTGACCTTTGACATGGACCTCTTAACCCCTTCACTGGTCAACCTTAAGGACCTAGTTATTAGTATACTTGCTATGTTAAAATGTTAATTATTAAAATATGGGGTAAGGGGTGTCTGGCTTGTTATTTTCTGTGGGATATCAAAAGTCAGGGAGATCCAGGAAATATGGAATGGTGACAGCAGGTAGAAATTGACATAGGCCTTGTTCTGAGGCAGATAATCTGGGAGGAGAATGACAGTTGGAATGGAAATAAGGCAATATGAGCAGTGCTCCTCCCTCGTGGTTCTCCTGGAAGCCCAGGGAGGGGCATGCTCAGCTGCTCACCTGTGTCCAGGAGGAACAGTAAGGCAGCACCAGTGTCCGGTGGAGCAGATGAAAGGCATGTAATCCTTACATCAGGGAGAGTGAATAGTGACCGCAGCACAAGTTTGCATTGTGTCCACTCCACCATTTCAGCATGACTGAAACTCACTTGTGAAACCCCAAGTGGATTTTCAGAGACTTTAGTAGACGCCTCCTCTCCCCTCCACACCTCTGTTCCCTCTTGTTCCTGAGGGAGAGTGTAATGAGGAAGCCTTCTTGGAAGGCATATTAAAAGGATTAGGTCATCGATCACTAATGAGATGTCTAGGATTTAGAAACAAATAGACAGGATCTCAGATCTTAGTCTAGCCCAGTTTGTATGTAGATGGGGGGAAAATAAAAAAAAGACACTGCAATTTCCTTTATGATGGATTGAGCAGATATAGTAAGAGCATTGATAATAATAAAGATATAAAGTGAGCAAGAGTTTGCTCCTGCATTACAGCAGACCAGAACCGGAAGTACCTGACTGCTATGTAGATTGAGATTGCAGTCTTAAACATATGAGAGATTCGGTATGCAAATGTGGGACTACAGCATAATCAATCAGCATCCCCTAAGTGTATTGAATCGCCTAGGTAATATAGTCAGCACTGTGTGTCATGCCAAATGATGACACAGTCTTTGACCTTCTCTAGAGAGGCAAAGGAGGTGCAGGAGACAGGGGAGGATCAACCACTTCATCATGAAGTTACGTGGGGAAGAGAGATGAAGGAGCCAAGAGTATCTAGAAGCCAGCTTGAACTAAGCAAAAGAGGATTTGTTTGGGACTCAAGAGATAGGCACTCTCTTCCTAGATTTTTTTTTTGTGTGTGTGTGTGATAGCTGTGTGACATTGAACAGATCCATTTCTCTCTTAGGTTTTTCTCAGTTTTCTGTTTTATAAAATAAGGGAGCTAGAGACAGTAACCTCTAGTCTTCCCAGAGCTAATATCCTGACATAAATATCGGAGGAGATTCTCAGAAATGGAGTTAGAAAGGATTAATTTGTGGTGTGTGTGTGTGTGTGTGTGTGTGTGTGGTGTGGTGTGGTGTGTGGTGTGTGGTGTGTGTGTGTGTGTTTGTGGTGTATGTGTGGTATGTATGTGTGGTATGTGTGTGCTTGGTGTGTGGTGTGTGTGTGTGGTGTATGTGTGGTGTGTGGTGTGTGGTGTGTCATATGTGTGTTGTGTGTGATGTGTGTGTATGGTATGTGTGGTGTGTGCTGTGTGTGGTGTGTATATGTAGTGTGTATGTGTGGTGTATAGTGTATATTGTGTGGTGTGTGTGTGTGTGTGTGTGTGTGTGTGTATGTGTAGTTGGAGGTGTGAGGCTTGGGAGTGTTCTCAGGGGAGACAGAAGGATGATTCATTTAGAACCATATAGTAGAACGTCAGAGAGGAGGTGTGCTCAGATGTGCTAGCAAGGCCAGTCACTCTAAATTTCAGCTGCAGGACATCAACCAACTGCACTATTAACAAAACCAGAAATCAAGATGCCATTTTTGATTCTTCTCTCTCTCTTAATAATCACATCTAGGTCCATCAATAATATACGCTCAGATCAAGTGACTTCTTTTCCTCTCTGTCAACACCAACTTAATCTGGCTGTGGGAACATCTCTCTTAGATGAAAACGACTTTGAATCTATTTACTTTAGAGTTAATCCCCTGTGAAGGGCCAGAGCCATCTTTACAATCATCACTGGATTCTATTACCAAAAACTGAAACCTTCCAGGACTCTGGACGACCTGTTCTCCTTCCCTTGCTGTGCAGGGCAACAAAGGCCCAGCCCGCACCTCGCTTATCATCCAGCCTCTTCCCCCAGCTCACTCACTCTGCCCCCCACCGGCCTCTCGTTTATTCTCAGATATCCTAGCACACTCCTGCCTTAAGTGTTTCACATTTATTCTGCACTTCCTCTATCTTTTAAAGTCTGTGCTTAAAGGTCACCTCCTATAGGAAGGTCCTTCAAGCTTCTGTGCAACTATACACCAAGTCCTGTCTCGTGGACTCCATGGCATACAGTGTAACTGGAAATGACTCTGCACACTTACTGGCTTATTGTCTTCTGCCCCTCTAAAATGTAAGTCTCAAGAAGTAGGGGACTACTTTACATGGTTCATCTTTGTGCTCCCCATCTTTACAGCAGGCACCCACTAAATGTTTGTTGAGTAAATGAAAGGATGATTAGGGGACACACAGACCTAAAACAGCAATATAGCGGAATAGTGTTGGGCCCAGGGAGCAACTCTCAGGCAAACTGATTCAGACCCCAGCTTGCTACTTCCTCAGCAGCCTTATGATCCTGGGAAAGTGACAGGGCCTTCGTAAGCCTCGAGGGTGACGTGGGGAAGAAGAAAATGTCAGTGTCACTGCATTGCAAAGTATACTACCTGAAACAACACACACCAAAGCCCCAAGTTCAGAGTCTCGGAGTTAACTCTTTTTTTTATTTTGTCTTGACTGTGGCCTCCTGTTTATTGTTATTATATAGTCACCGAAGCCAATTTTCATGTACCCTATACCATGAGCATAGCCCTGTTCTACTTAACGGCCTTTCCTCTTCTCACCTCCCGTTAATCCGTCAATTAGTCCTCTTGGCTCCTCAGTCTGTTTCACTTCTACTTTCATGCCATCAGTACAGACATGATATTATATATGTTACACACACACACACACACACACACACACATGTCTGGGACCATAAATGAGAGAATATGTGATGTTTATTTTTCTAAGACTGAGTTAATTCTTTTAGTATGTTTATCTACAGTTATATCCATCTTCCTGCAAATGACTAATTTCATGTTTCTTTATCGCTATAAATACTTCCTTGTGTATATGAACTCCATTTGCTGTTTCATTTCTCCATGGTGGGGCAGCTAGGCTGGTTGCGTAATGTAACCAAGTGACTAGTTCTGCAAAAACATCGATGTGAAAGTTTCTCCACGATGTGTGGATTTGGAGTCTTTTGGATAAACATCGCGAGTGTCTAGGCCATATGACAAATGTACTTTCAGTTTTGGAGGGATAGCCAAGCTGATCTTCAGCGACAGATGTAGTTCCCATTCTCACCAGCAGGGTGTGGGGCTCCTTTGTCCTCACCCTCGCCAGCATTTTATTTATTTTTGTTGAATGCCATTCGGACTAGGGCGAGGTGGAATCTAAGGGTAGTTTTCATCTTCCTTTCTCCGAGTGTAATGACATTTTCTTTAGGACATCCAAACTGAAGAACAGATCCCAGTGAGAAACAAGCGCATATAATACATAAAGGAGCCTTCCCTCCTCACTGCCTTCTCTCTCTCTAGTTCTTCCTTTATATCTTCTTTCCTCTCATTCTTTCTCATCTTCCCTGTGTTCCCTTCTCTCCTCCACATCTCTTATCTATAGAGGTGTTTATGTGGCTGTAGGCAAGCGTAATTATACATTAGATAAAGCTATTGGTATTACGTGTGGCCAGACTCCCGCGAGAGTTGGGCGTGCGAGCCTGGAAGCATGGACCGACAACCTGGCCACAGCTCCATTCTCACATGTGGTGCCTGGAGCTGGCAGTCTGTCCTCCTGTTAGAAAATGAAGTCCAAGCAAGCACAGACCAGGTAGGTATTCAGTCTTCCAGAACTCCTGGAGATTTTGTTAGGAAAGGAACACCCTAGTAAAAGACAGGATGCAACACTTCCTGTCGACTAGTGAAATTTTGGAATCCAGTCCCCGGAGGCTGCCTCAGGAACTTCTAGAACTATGTTCTGCCAGGGAGCAGCAGCAGAGGCAACAGGAGAGACTTCTTCCACTGAAGACTCTGACGCCACCATACTGTGGATGAACCACTGTACTTAAGCTCTTCTGTCTAGAACATTCACTGACAGGTAGATGGCATCATTAGAGGCGAACCGAGGGCCCAGAGACTGACCTTCAAGGTGAAGTCCCTAAGGAGGAACAGGGAGAAAGCCTCTTTCAGTAGTTTGGCACCTACATTTGTATTTTGTTTCTGTCCTCTGACTGTGACATTCTGACTGTGAGACCAAGCCCTTGAGTGTGCAATTCTTTCTGTTGGAGCTGAGTGAGTCACGGAGGAGCAACCACACTCCCTTTGCTGGTGTTGCAACAAACCACAGTGGCTTCTGTTGATAGACAGAGCTTTGCCCATTTACTGAGTCTGCATGAGTTGAGGCTACCACCAGGGGGACTAGTATCAGGCTGAGAAGCACTGGGTGTGACAGCCCTGTGAGCTGGGTTTCCCTTAGGATTTCCAGGTGTGTTCGTGCGTGCGTGCGTGCGTGTGTGCGTGCGTGTGTATGCTTCTGTGGTGAACCCCAGCTGTAGTATCCCCAGGCTACCTAAGCCTGCGGTAGGTACCTTTTAGAGCACACGGTGGTCCCCATACAAGCTCCCTCTAGTAATAGGCATCCTTAGAAACCCGTTGTCTTGGCACCGCTGAAATTCTGATCCTCTGGGAGAGGTTTACAAAACCATTTCACAGACTGATGCCAGTCATGTTGTTTCAGCCTCAGCCCTTTTTCTATATCGGCCGTGATGGCTAATGGGATGTGAGGTCTTATCAGGGTATGGTCCCCTGGAATAAAACACTCCTACCCACTGATCTGTGAGAAGCAGTTTTAAAAAGGAGAGAGACTCATCTGTGGGGAAATATAGTTGAAATAATATATTGACTATGTTAAACCTGCCCTTCAAATGGTTCAAATGATTTTTAAAATGTATAATAGTCATTGGTGTTACAACTTTGCTTTCGAATTGTAACCGGTAGCTGCACTCAGTCTGACTTGGTATGATGTTATTCTCACACTACATAGGACAATCAAAACTTGAGGGTGATCCACTGAATTATGTCTCACCACAGGATATGCCCAAGTTCTGTCCTTAGGTACCTGCCAGTGTAGCTGCGGACAGCATCTTGACAAATGTAATCAAGATCTGAGAATAGGTCAGCCCAAACTGAGAGTGGGTTATGATGCGGAGACACACAGCGGAGTGTGTTATGACATAAGGAAGCAGACACAAAGATTGGAGTCCCATGTTTTCAAGTCAGGGTGCTAAAGATTGCCTGCAGCTGCCAGAAGCCAGGAGAGGGGCACAGGACACATTCTGTCTCAGTCCTTCAGAAGGAAGCCGCTACTGGCTTGAGTTCTGCCTCCTGCATTATGCAAATAAAATTCTGTTGTTCTTAGGCCACCAAGTTTGTGGTCATCCCTTCTAGTATGCCCTGGAAGCAAACACATTAGGTGAATTCATGATGGTGCAATACTGAGAGAGCAATCATCCATGAATGAAGCCAGCCAGTCAGTCAACATGACTTGGGGCGAATAATGGTTCTCCCAAGGTGGAGACCTATCTTACCCATCTCATCAACTTACACAAATCAAATCCTCCTGAAAACACACTTTCTGTTTCTACAAGGCCAACCCCAGTCCATCTGGTGATCACTTAGTTTTTTAAGTCCTGAAATAGTTTTTTTTTTTGGGGGGGGGCTGGCATCAGTGGTTTCTATGAAGGCTGCTCGGGGAAAATTGCCATGAATTGCCAATAATCTTACTCACCTGTTGACATTGTATGCAAAGCTACCAGCCTTCCAGGCAAGACATGACCTCTGGAGAAGCAGAGGCAAGTCTGTTGTAGGCTGCCCTTTGACTTGAGACCTGCTCCACAGGTGGAAATCCACTCTTAGTACCATGAACCTGGTTGAAAGCCCATGGCTGGGGAAACCATAGGCCCAGGCAGGGAAGCTACTGCTACTGTTAACTCAGTGACAACCTGAGCCCTACAAGGTTCACATTATGTTAAGTGCAGTGAGAAGTCATGGCTCGTGACTTCACTAGTTTCCTCTTGCAGAGAGAGTAAAACAGACACCTCTCCCCTGGATGTCTGGGCACTTCATGACTGGCACAGCCCTCTCTCCACACCCTCATTTACGTTACCTTTGCCACAGATTTTACACCACAGGAGAGGAGAAGCCATAACTCTCTTGTTCATCTTTCTATTCTCAGAGCCTAGTAAAGGGCCTTGAACTTGATAGGGACTCAGAAGAAGTTTGCCGACATGTGAGTTGACAGGTGAATAAACAGAAGGCTTCTGAAGGCCCCATTCCCGCGTGTCTCTCCTTTTAAGGAGTACATGTGTTCTATTATATTTCATATTGTCTATAGATTGACATTATAGTTTTTTTAAACTAGATAGCCTCTCTAGGATTGAAGCCAATTGGAATGGTAAAAAGGGTATTGCTCATTAAAATGGGAATACATTAATCTTCCAATTTCTCCAAAAGCTGACTTTTTTCATTTTTTATCTCTCTTGTCTGTGTTTGATGAATTGCTCCTTAGCTGTTTGCAAACCTTCCCTACTCCTAGGTTGCTTTGCTGACAGCCCCTAGAGGCTGGAGATCACTGATCTACTCTGGGTGACATGCCTTCTTGCTTCGTTCAGCCAACCCAGGAACTGGCCAGAGACTGGGAAGAGGGACAGTGAACTTCTTTCCTGTACTATCCATGCTTTGGAAACAATTTCTTTTTTATTTTGCCAATGAAAGCATCCCTCTGGACTATAGCTGCTGCCAATCACCACCCTCTCCTCCAGGGCTGCCTTGAACCCTAACTTTATCCGAAGCACTATTATTATTGCTTCCCCTAACTTTATCCAAAGCACTATCCGTGCTGCTTTAGTAGATTTTCTTGAGCTCTCCATGCTGGATTCTGTTTCCTACTGCAACTTCCATATAATTTATACACTGTATGATTAGGATGAAGGATTACAACCAGTCCTGAGACTCTAATTGTCCCCTAGTGATTAAACTCTAAGGTAGAGGAGGTACTCTTTACCTACCAGGCCAATTTCAAGTCTGACTTAGTAGTCTTAATTCCAGATTGTGCATGAAACTCCCAATCACTAGCTGCCTTCATGGTTTTACAGGAAATGTTGATGCTTATGCAGTATTCGTGTATTTCAGTTAAGTTGGGTCTTCTGATTGGATCCTGGACCATAGCAAGTATGTTTCATTGATGCATGCTTAATTACATGGGGCATCTCTCACAGCTCCTACTTATGCCTCTTGGTCCATAGCAGTATCAAAGGCCAGATCTGCAGATGGTCAAGCTACAAGATGCAAGAGAACTTTTAGTATGCTTTGGACTTTGAATGATACCTTGTTGTGCTAATCACTGATATTTTGGTTATATTTGTTGCCTTAGTCCTGCCTAGTCTATCTTGACTAAGACACTTATTTATTACAAGTATTTTGGGATTTTTTTTGTTATAAATCAGCAATAGAAAACTCTCTTGCTTTCTCACACAACATCAAGGTTATAGTAGCTGTGGTGGTTTGAATGGGAATGGCTCCTGTTGACTCATGTGTTTTAATGCTTGGCCCATAGGGAGTGGCACTATTAGGAGGTGTGGCCTTGTTGGAGTGGGTGTGGCCTTGTTGGAGGAAGTGTGTTACTGTGGGGATGAGCTTTGAGATCTCAGAAGCTCAAGTCTTACCAGTGTGTCACAGTCTGCTTCTGCTGCCTGCAGATCCAGATGTAGAACTCTCAGCTACCTCTCCGGTACCATGTCTGCCTGCATGCCACCATGTTTCCCACCATGACTATAATGAACTACATCTCTGAACTGTAAGCCAGCCCTAGTCAAATGTTTTCCTTCTCTTCAAAGCAATAGAAACCCTAACTAAGACAGAAGTTAGTACCAGGAGTGGGGTATTGCTGTGAAAGGCCTGGCCTTGTTTCCACTTGGAGGAATTTGGACTTTGGGGCTTTGTATTAGAAAAGCAATTAAGTCCTTTAGGTCATCCTAGTAGGAACATGGACGACAGTGGTGCTGAGGGTGATTGAACTGCAGGGCCCTGGATCAAGAGGTTTCAGAGGAGAAGCATTTTAGTATGTTGCCTAGAGACCAGTCTTGTGGTATTTTGGTGAAGAATGTGGCTGCTTTTTGCCCTTGTCTGAAGAGTCTGCCTGAGGTTAAAGTGAAAAGACTGGATTGATTCTGTTGGCAGAGGAAATCTCGAAACAGGCTAGTATTGACTCTGTTCTGTGGTTGTTAGTGTTGGCTCTGATGAAGATTTATAATGAAAAGGAGTAAGCTGAGCAAGGAAAAATACAAAATGTACAGATTTAGGAGAAAAGGAACATAAGGAAATGGAATGGAGCTAAGTCCTGTGTTCAAGGAGATAAACAGATTAAGAGATAGAATAAAGGGAGTAGTGACCTCAGGACAAGACCCCATCCAGCTAAGCTTCCAATTTGTTAAAAGGAACTAAAGAACAGCTTAGCTCCAGGCAAGGTGGTACATCCCCTTAATACTAGTACTTAGGAGACAGTTTTTTGTTTTTTGTTTTTTTGAGACAGGGTTTCTCTGTGTAGCTTTGCGCCTTTCCTGGAACTCACTTGGTAGCCCAGGCTGGCCTTGAACTCACAGAGATCCGCCTGGCTCTGCCTCCCGAGTGCTGGGATTAAAGGCGTGTGCCACCACCGCCCGGTGAACTTTGGACTTTTAAACAAGTTTGAGACTGTTATAGACTATGGGGACTTTTAAAGTTGTACTGAATGCTTTATGTTATGGCTACAAGCCTATGGGGACCAGGAAGTGAAATGTGGTGTTTTGAATAGGAATAGCTCCCACAGACTCATGTGTTTGAATGCTTGGCCCATAGGGAGGCGCTATTAGGAGGTGTGGCCTTGTTGGAGGAAGTATGTCACTGTGGAGGTGGATTTTAAGGTCTCAGAAGCTCAAGCCTTGCCAGTGTGTCACAGTCTCCTTCTGCTGCCTGCAGATTAAGATGCAGAACTCTCAGCTCCCTCTCCAGCACTGTATCTGCCTACGTGCCACCATGTTTCCCACCATGACTACAATGGACTAAACCTCTGAACTGTAAGCAAGCCCCAGTTAAACATTTTCCTTTATAAGAGTTGCCATGGTCATGATGTCTCTTCACAGCAATAGAAACCCTAACTAAGACAGTAGCCATTGTTATTTCAAGGACCTTTGTTATGCCTACTCTAACAAAATACTATTGACTGGGTAGGCTATAAAATCACAGAAACTTGGGCTGGAGAGATGGCTCAGTGGGTAAAGCCCTTGCTGTGCAAGTCTGACTACCTCATTTTGAGCCCCACAACCCACATAAAGGTAGGAGAACAATGCTGTTCTCTGACCTCCACATACAAACTATGGCATATATGCACACCCAACATATACTACACATATGTAGTAGTAAGCCAGAAACATATCTCTCACTGACATGGGGCCTGGGAAGACCAAATCAAGGTTCCATGAAATTCTGTGTGTGATGGATGCTTGCTTTCTGATTCATGGAAGGTAACTTCTAACTGTGTCTTCAAGGGTGGAAGGACAAAGTAAACTTTGAAGGAATTTCTTGTAAATGTGGTAGTTGATTGAGATTACCTGGATTGCTTTAAGCATATGTTCAAGAATTGCTTGCCTAGATTGCATACTGGGCTACAGAGTAAGACCCTCAAAACCCAACAATAGTAAAAATTTAAAATGAGACTAGGGTACCACAGGTAATCATCAGTTATCAAAAAAATACAATCAAAGCAAACACATTTGGTTATCTTGTCACTCAAGAGTTCACTCATTCAAATGTTTCCTTTATGCCTTTTCTCTCAATCACAAATCTGAGCCCATCAATGATTCTGATCGTCTTTGCTGTCTGACAACACCAATTAATATGCAAGATAATAAGAGTTCTAATTCTCAGACTTGTTATGAAGATTAAATTACATAACTTATATGACATGTTTGGAATAGAATGATATGACTTATATGACATGCTTGGAATAGTGATTGATACATACTGGTCATCAATAAAGGTTGGCAGTTATTACTGATAGAAATTACTAAAGTTGAAGAACTCCTTCAAGTTGGCCATTAAACCCCCAGTGCCAGGTCTCCAGGTAGAACAGTCATGTCCAGCAGTTCACAAGTTGACTTCTATAAAGATCAGACTATTTAACAGTTTTGTGACACTGGGAAATGAGAGTCGTCATTACCAGCTGCATTATCTCCTCTCATTTAAGAAGTAGAAGTCAGTGATTCAAAATAATTAACAACGTGACATGATCAGCCAGTGTTTTGGAAACAATGACCTGGCGTCCTGGGGAAAGCACTGTGTCTCCCTTAGGTATTGTTCTAAAGGAAAGAGTGCCCCCTTGTCAATAGCTTCATCCCATGCTCCCGTGATTTACCTGTGATCTGCTCTGCAGACTCCTCTAGTCCTTCCAAGCACTAGAATCTAAAAGGGACTTGTTTGGCTGCGTTGTAGCTCAGTGTAGCATGCTTATCTAGCATGCACAAAGCCCTGGGGTTTATTCCTAGCACCACATACACCAGGCATACTGGTACATGTTCATAATCCTAGTAGAGAAGGGTCAGGATCTCAAGGTCATCCCTAGCAAACCACCAAGTTCAAAAAGGAGATGTATTAATTATGTACATTGTATAAAACAGGAAAATATACTAATGACTTTCACGTATAAGGGCCCTTCAGTATTTGAGCCCTCCAGTTTTTAGCTATATGTTAACAATGTTAGTGCTTTATGTTTAATTAGTGCCTTCTATTCTCTGTGACACTTCATTTAATTTATCCTCTGATGATAGCTGCTCTTCATATCTTATTTAGAGAATTAGTATTTCCTCTGTTGCCCTGGGATGATGGAGAGGACAGAGCATAGACTCTGGAGTCTAGAAATCCTGGCCTGCTATCTTGTCCTAACATTTATGACCTCTGTGACCTTGATAGTATATTATTTGAAGTATTGCAGTCCTCCTCATATATGGAGAGGAAGTGTTTCATAAACAGCAACTCACAAAATTGTTATGGAAAATTAGTTATCATATGTGTAATGCATACTATAAATAATGGCTGTGCAATGAATGTTAATTACCTTGTCTCCTTCTTTTCAATAGCATTTTCCTGAGCTCTAAATACTTCTGAGACCTGGATTATGCCAGAGAATGCTGCTCATATCAAAGGTTCTTCCTGCTCTCCTAAGTAGGTGAACTAGACATAACAGAAGAGGGCAACTGAATTAACATGCCACAGAAGGGCGTAGGGAGATAGTTTAATGGGTAAGAATGCTTGCTCTGCAAACGTGAGGACCTGAGTTTGAATTTCCAGCACCCACATAAAGTACCAGATATGACTGTGGGTGCCTATAACCCCACCTTTTGGGGTGGAGTCAGATGGATCCTAGAAGCTCATGGGCCAGACAGCCTAGCCACAAAGGCAAATTTCTCATTCAGAGAAAGATATTTTATCAAGCCAATAAGGTAGAGACTGATAGAGGAAGGCATTCAACTTCTTCCTCTGACCTCCTCATGTGTGTGTAAGGCCCTCATATGACAGGTATGGGTGCGCGTGCACGCACACACACAGTGGAAATGATAATCTCCATGCCTATCACACTCTGTCTTCCAAGTGACACAGAATTCAATCACATGGCCAAATACCAGAGTCCTGATCTTACTTGCTGTTTCATCTTTTGTATTTCATGTAGCACATGCATAACCTAAACAAGAGGATGTCAGCTGTATCAAGTTTACTCCAAAAGAAAGGGAGAAATATGCCCTGTTGTTGGGCAACAGAGCTGAAAGCAAGCTCCCCTGTACTGATAATGCCCAAAGGGCTAGAAAGATGGCTCAGCCATTAGAGACTAAGCTCACAACTAAAAATATAACAGATAATGCCTGAAGAACTGCCGTAAAGCATTAGATCAATGAGGACAAATTGCTTAATATAAATCCAACTGTGCACTGTAGCCATAAGTTTCCCGCCCGTCCTCCCTTGGTCCAGACAAATCTCTCTCACCCATGGTCCTGCAGCCGCTTGGACCCAAGTAAACACACAGAGGCTTATATTATTTCTAACTACTTGGCCATTAGCTCAGGCTTATTACTGATTAGCTCTTACACTTAAATTAACCCATAATTCTTATTTATGTTTAGTAATGTGGCTTGGTACCTTTTCTCAGTTCTGCCTTGTCATCTTGCTTCCTCTGTGTCTGGCTCATGACTCCTCAATCCGCCCTTCCTCTTCGAAGCATTCTCCTAGTCTGCTTATCTCACCTATACTTCCTGCCTGGCTATTGGACAATCAGCACTTTATTAAACCAGTGTACAAGAGCATTATCCCACAGCAGTACACACAATGTAAGGGGAGCTTTGCCTCATTTTGTTACTTTTTGAGCAGTTTTTATGATCAAACTGTGTGAACTATGCTTGGAACAGAAGATTAATATAAAATATGAACAAGACATGTCCATACAGTTATGAAACTCCCTCAGATTAGAGAAGCAAATACACCAAAGAGCACTTTCGTGAAGCTCAAAAGATAAAAGATCTTTGAGTTATTATTAAAAGGGCAGTAGAACATGATTAGCTCAAGACTACAAGCTCAAACTTCCGCCACAGTCAGGAATATAATGTAAATGAAAGATATGTGAAATAATGAAACATCAATTTAGTACCAGACATTCATTGTTCTTGGAACTTTATTTGTACAAACTCATTTAGTTTTGATTAGTAATATTGCCTTTACTATTATTACCTCTGTTTAATTGTTGAGTAAACGGAACCTTTATAAAGAGACTCAACAAATAGTTGGAATCAGCTACCCTTGAAGGAAATTGGTTGGAACTCAAACTCACGCAGTGTGAGTCTAAAGCCCTTGATAGTCACTATCTGCTTCGCCAGTCTATCATAATAACAACTGCACAGATGACATGATCAGTGCCTTGTTATTGAAGAGATGGTAGGGACTGATAGAAACGCTGTGATCCTTGTTTTCACAAATAATACTTAGATAATTCTTTTATCATCAGAGGAACCAAAATTAAAGAAAAATTGTTGCTGTTGTTAAGTATCCAAATTTCTAAATGTTGAAAACGCAATGTTATAACTAAACCTTTTATGGACGAAGCAGAATATGCTCATAAACTCACACAGCTTCCAGCTAGCAGGTTGAGGCCTCTGGCTTAGACAGACAAAGAAGGCAGAAGTAGAATGATGTGTGGAGGGAACCAGTTGTGTAGAGGTCAGGAAGGGGTTGAGTAGATTGAAGTGTCTGGAACACCAAGGTCAGATGAGGCTGCAAACCTTGGCACACCACTGTGATGAATTTATATTCTCTACAGCTTGTAACAGAAAGCCAGCAAGGAGTGCTGTCCCTGTGGTGGTGCTCAAGTGAGTTAGTCAGGGCAGGCTGAGTCTGTAGCAACTGGGAGAAAGCATCTAGTCATCCAACTGTTTGTAGCTCCTGAGTGCACCAGTGGGATGTTACTGCCTTACCCTGTTCATTTTCTCTGGAAGGGTCTCTGAGCATCTGCGGAATAAACACTCATCTATGAAGGGCTGAACATGTTTCACTATTGCTATTCTTGTTATCAAGGAGAAATAATCAAAGTACTATAGCTATCCATTTCTTTTTGATTTCTAAGGCCTTAAAAGTTTCCTTACAGTTTTATAGTGTTCTTTTTAGAAAGGTAGAAATTATAATTTATTCATTTAGTTTGCTTCTGGGCACAGTGGGAGGTTGAGAGGTTTAAGACTTCCTCAGATAAACCTCAGTCAGTGATTGGGTTTATACCCAGAAATACATCCAGATAGCTGCAGTGTATGAGGCAAATGGATCATAAGGTTATGGCCTTTCTGAAACACACCCCAACAGTCTCTGTCTTGGCCAGAAACCCATCGTATAACTGATTGTACCTTTCTGTGCCATTTGCCTTTCAGTTATGCAGAGAAGGAGCTGATCCTCTGAGTGCAGTGTTTACTGTCTCTAACAGGTATTAGCAATCTGTTGGAAAGATGCTAACAAAAGTAATCAATAGTGCAAAGAAAGATGAACCTCTGAAAGGAATATAATTAGATGGTAGAAGTCACCTCAAATATATTGTGGTTGTGTAAGTATTATAGAATTTTCTGACTAAATTTAGTTATTCTAGTGAAGTATATTCAAAGGCTCTATCTGCACAGCATGGAAACCAAATAACTAAATGAAAGAATGATAAAGGTATAACATTGCTACAGATGCTGATTGTCTGAGAAAACCAGCCAAAAGCAATGCTTTGGTTATTCTCCTAAGAAGGAGGAGGAAGCTTTGCTTAGCACTTTGAAATATCTGTCAGAATTGCCTTCCTGAATAGTTGGTGAATTTCATAAGGCTGGATGGAAATCTTAATTCAAGGATCACAGGTGTGGAGCAAGAGATAGCAGGTTGAAACTATCATCCCAAATTAAGAGCAATCTGAGCATCAATGCATTCAAGACCTAATAGAATTGAAATGTCGATCTACGATGCTGTCTTGCAGTCATTTGTCACTGTATTTGATTGTGCTGTAAAAACTTGTCTGATTCTAAGGCTTCTCAGTGGGGCTAGTACGAGATTTGGAGTAAGACATGCCTAGAGTCAGGGTTAATACAGGTATCTCAGAGCACCTGTCACATAAACTAGGATTTGTAAGTTCACCACGGAGTCATGCCAAAGGTGAACTTGCCTGGATTGAAAGCCTCGCTCTCCCACCTACTAGCTCTATGATAGGAAGCACGTTTGTTAGCCATTCCGGATTTCATTTTCTGTTACTAAATAAACTAAATTGAATAACACTGTGGTGAATACAGTTACGTGGTGCTCTGAGCTGTTATTCTCTCTCCCCACCCACTAGCTCTATGATAGGAAGCATGTTTGTTAGCCATTCCGGATTTCATTTTCTGTTACTAAATAAAACTAAATTGAATAACACTGTGGTGAATACAGTTACGTGGTGCTCTGAGCTGTTATTCTCTCTCCCCACCCACCCTCCCTGCCACTACACTGTCACTTAATTAAGGGACATAATAGGCCCAGAATCTATGTAAATGTAGGGTATATGTTTGTTTGTTTATTTATTTGCCCCAGAAGGTCTTTTTCCTTCTAAAAGGCAGCATTGAGAGAGGAATGGGGAAGTCCAGGCTCTGGGTTCAGCTGGCTAGGGTTCACCCTCACCTCATCCGGCCATTTGACCTCAGGTGTGTATTAAAGTGTGTAAAACAGTTTCTCCTGTTTCCTCTTTGGAAGATGTCGGTGTGGTTGGCATGACCTACCTCATGGCTGCTAGGTGGAGCAAACAAATTAGCACTTATAAAGTGGTTGGAATAGTTCACGAAACATGCTTAGTATCACATAGGGACCCTTTAAAAATAATGGTGGGATCTCAAAGCGCTGTAGACTATTAACTTGGGGAAACTGGTCCCATAGTGTATAGAGTGCTAGGATTAAAGGCGTGTGCTACCACTGTCTGACCTCTATGTTTAATATAGTGGCTGGCTCTGTCCTCTGATCCCCAGATAAGCTTTATTGGGGTGCACGAATGAAATATCACTATACCATGTGAAGCAAGCCAGTAAGCAGCACCCTTCATGGCCTCTGCATCTGCTCCTGGCTCCAGGATCCTGCCCTGCTGAATTCCCGTCCTGACTTCCTTCAGTGATAAAGAGTGCTGTGGGTGTACATATCAGATGAACCCTTCCATCCCCGACTTGCTTTTTGGTCATGTTGTTTCATCGCAGCAATAGAAACCCTAACTAAGACAGGTAGGATCTCAAAAAAATAAAAATAAAAAAATAAATGAAACAATAATATATTATGATTAGGGTTAGATGGGAAGTCAATGGGATGTAAGAATAAGGAGTAATGGGGAGCTCGCAGTCTGGGCTGGCCCTCTGGGGTACCAGAGGGACCAGAAAACAGCAGCTTTTATGGGTCAGGGCAGGCCACAGCCAGCGAGCATCACTCTCAGGTATCCTGGGTCTTCCATTAGTTCTTTTATGGAAGTTCTGTGGCATATGAAATGTCTATAGGCAGCTCATAGTTAAAACAAAAACAAACCTGAAGTAACACGTGTGGAGATGCGGCCACATACCAAGGCGTTTTATAAATTTTTATAAATCCATACTTTCTGCAAAACAGTTAATAAAAACATTTTTTTTAAGGGTAAAAAAGCTTTATTTTGGCTTACAGCTCGGAGGAATCCAGTCATCACGGTACAGAAGGCGTGGCAGTGGCAGGAATATGCTTGGTCCGTGGTGCCAGCCCAGAAGTACAGAAGGGGATGGCATTGCTCAGTCCAGAACCCAAGCCCTTGGGATGGTTCTGGTTGTCTTCAGATGTTGAGAACACAATGGAGCCAAGGCTGTCTCAGAGGTCCTGTCGATAAGACAAAAGAAACCTAGCTCTGTGTCCTTGCCTGACTTGGCAAGGCCAGTCTGAGGCTGAGGCCAGGGTCTCAAAGGAGTTAAGATTTTAATACCTGGGAACTTGGTTTTTCCCGGTGAAGAGACAGCAGTTGTCTGTCCAGAGGCTGCTGTGTGCTGTCTGTAATGTTCTTTGAGCTACCCTGCGATGAGCCTCCTATTGACTTTGTCCCATTTCCCCACAGAAATATATAAGATGCTGTTCTTCTCAGTAAGTTTGCCTGGCATGAGCATAGCTTATGCAAGACCTCCTGAGGTCATTTGTTCCATCTTCTTCATCTCTGATTCCCTGGATCTTCCTTCTCAGGACCCGGTCACTAAAGAATGATCTGTGGGTCCAGGTCGCTCTCTGAAACACCCTTACGGGCACACCCAAAAGTGTGCCTCATTAAAGATCTAGCTGTTTCTTCATTTGACCAAGTTGACAACCCAAACTAACCGTAATTATCATAATGTCTCTCTACAGTTTTAGAAAACCAAGATACAGACAATACTGTTGAACTTTTGACCCACAGGTTTTAAAACGCAGAGCATCCTAATGTGTTTATGTTCATTTAGCACGAAGAATCTTGTTAGCAACGTTGGGCGCTCCCCTCTCACCTGCCCCTACTGTTACAGAAATATGCCCTGGGGACAAAGGTGAGGAAAAAAAAGAAACAAAATATACAGAGCAAAGGGCAAGTCTGCTTTCAAAAGAGATCATTTCTCCTCAAACGCCCAAGCGTCTCGGTCTTGCGCTTTTCTGTTGACTCTCTTGCCTTTTTCTTCCCACCCTCTCTTTGGTTATTATACTACCCATCAGCATTTCTGTTGAGCATTCCAGAAGAGGAGAAAAAAAAATCAATCAAGGACAGGAGCTCCAATTTAAATCTCGGTGGGTGAGAAGTGGAATCTATTGGTCCAAATCAGCTACCTTTCGGGATTCTCTGCGGATTTCCTTCATCCAGGTTATTTCTGTCCTCACAGCAGATGCCAACATACCTGGTTATACTGTGTGATGTGGTCACATGCATCTCTCAAGACTTCTGGGACATTCACATATTTAAACTAAAACTTGTAGGGGGCAAAATTAAACAGTGGCAGTTTGAAGTATGCTTAGGAGACTCACCTACAAAAGCAAAGATTTCACTGAAAACACATCCTGCCTATAGCACAGGGTCCAATTATGCATCTTGGAAGTAGCTGACCTTGCCTCCATCCCCCCAAATGTCAGTGTGTGTTCTTAGCCTTTTGCTATTCTTTGGGAAACCCTTTAAATCTTACAAGCTGAGCTGTGGTTAGTTCAAGCCAAGGGCTACATGATTAGTACCTTTGAAATATTGACTGTAAATGTACAAAATGCCCAAGAATACACCCTGAGTTAT